>JAVGWX010000012.1:13172131-13479631 GCA_036924085.1 Ariolimax columbianus
TCCCGCCAACAACGTCCACACCTCCATCATCCCCACCTTCATCATCCCCACCTCCAACACTCCCACCTCCAACACTCCCGCCACCAACGTCCCCACCTCAAACACTCCTACCTCCAACACTCCCGCCAACAACGTCCACACCTCCAACACTCCCACCTCCAACACTCCCACACTCAACACTCCCACCTCCAACACTCCCACACTCAAAACTCCCACCTCCAACACTCCCACCTCCAACACTCCCACCTCCAACACTCCCACCTCCAACACTCCCATCTGCAACACTCTCACCAGCAACATCCCCACCTCCAACATCCGTACCTCCAACACTCCCACCTCCAACACTCCCACCTCCAACACTCCCACCTCAACACTTCCACCTCCAAGACTCCCACACTCAACACTCCCACCTCCAACACTCCCACCTCCAACACTCCCACCTCCAACACTCCCACCTCCAACACTTCCACCTCCAAGACTCCCACACTCAACACTCCCACCTCCAACACTCCCACCTCCAACACTCCCACGTCTAACACTCCCATCTCCAACTCTCCCACCTCTAACACTCCCACCTCCAACACTCCCACACTCAACACTCCCACACTCAACATTCCCACACTCAACACTCCCACCTCCAACACTCCCACACTCAACACTCCCACCTCCAACACTCCCACCTCCAACACTCCCACCTCCAACACTCCCACCTCCAACACTCCCACACTCAACACTCCCACACTCAACACTCCTACCTCCAACACTCCCACACTCAACACTCCCACCTCCAACACTCCCACACTCAATACTCCCACCTCCAACACTCCCACACTCAACACTACCACACTCAACACTCCCATCTCCAACACTCCCACACTCAACACTCCCACCTCCAACACTCCCACCTCCAACACTCCCACCTCCAACACTCCCACCTCCAACCCTCCCATCTCCAACACTCCCACCTCCAACACTCCCACCTCCAACACTCCCACACTCAACACTCCCACCTCCAACCCTCCCATCTCCAACACTCCCATCTCCAACACTCCCACCTCCAACACTCCCACCTCCAACATTCCCACACTCAACACTCCCACCTCCAACACTCCCACCTCCAACCCTCCCATCTCCAACACTCCCACCTCCAACACTCCCACCTCCAACACTCCCACACTCAACACTCCCACCTCCAACCCTCCCATCTCCAACACTCCCATCTCCAACACTCCCACCTCCAACACTCCCACCTCCAACACTCCCACACTCAACACTCCCACCTCCAACACTCCCACCTCCAACCCTCCCATCTCCAACACTCCCACCTCCAACACTCCCACCTCCAACACTCCCACACTCAACACTCCCACCTCCAACCCTCCCATCTCCAACACTCCCACCTCCAACACTCCCACCTCCAACACTCCCACACTCAACACTCCCACCTCCAACCCTCCCATCTCCAACACTCCCATCTCCAACACTCCCACCTCCAACACTTCCACCTCCAACATTCCCACCTCCAACACTCCCACCTCCAACACTCCCACCTCCAACACTCCCACCTCCAACACTCCCACCTCCAACACTCCCACACTCAACACTCCCACACTCAATCCTCCCACTTCCAAACCTCCCACCTCCAACACTCCCACCTCCAACACTCCCACCTCCAACACTCCCACACTCAACACTCCCACCTCCAACACTCCCACCTCCAACACTCCCACCTCCAACACTCCCACCTTCAACACTCCCAACTCCAACACTCCCACCTCCAACACTCCCACCTCCAACACTCCCACCTCCAACACTCCCACCTCCAACACTCCCACACTCAACACTCCCACACTCCCACCTATAACACTCCCACCTCCAACACTCCCACTTCCAACACTCCCACACTCCCACCTCCAACACTCCCACCTATAACACTCCCACCTCCAACACTCCCACCTCCAACACTCCCACCTCCAACACTCCCACCTCCAACACTCCCACGTCCAACACTCTCACCTCCAATACTCTCACCTCCAATACTCCCACACTCAACACTCCCACCTCCAACACTCCCACCTCCAACACTCCCACTCCAACACTCCCACACTCAACACTCCCACCTCCAACACTCCCACCTCCAACACTCCCACCTCCAACACGCCCACACTCAACACTCCCACCTCCAACACTCCCACACTCAACACTCCCACCTCCAACACTCCCACCTCCAACACTCCCACCTCCAACACTCCCACCTCCAACACTCCCACCTCCAATACTTCCACCTCCAACACTCCCACACTCAACACTCCCACACTCAACACTCCCACATCCAACACTCCCACAGTCATCACTCCCACACTCAACACTCCCACCTCCAACACTCCCACACTCAACACTCCCACCTCCAACACTCCCACACTCAACACTCCCACACTCAACACTCCTACCCCCAACACGCCCACCTCCAACACTCAACACTCCCACCTCCAACACTCCCACACTCAACACTCCCACCTCTAACACTCCCACCTCCAACACTCCCACACTCAACACTCCCACCTCCAACACTCTACACTCCCACACTCAACACTCCCCCACTCAACACTCCCACCTCCAACACTCCCACCTCCAACACTTTTCTGCTTTTATTCCTTCATCTTCATCCCACTCTTTTATCACACTTACGTATAATCCCTTTGCCCGATCTTTTAAATCCTCATCATCTACCTCTTCAATACATTTCTCTTCTTCTTTCTCTACTTTTTATCTCACACGTTGTTCTCATTTTACATCATCGATATCATCATGCTCCTTGGTCTTCCTTTTCTTTATGTCCATTCTTCTTCTTCATCTTTCTTAAATCTTTCTATTCATGTTCCTCCATTTTCTTACTATACATCTTCTTCCTCTCTATTTTAATTTGTCTCTTCCTCCTCTCAGTTTTTCTTTATGTCTTCTCGCGTCCCATATTCTTGTTTTCCACGTCTTCTTACTTGTAATTACCATCCACATTCCTCAAATCCATCACTCTTTCCTTGCTATCCTGCAACGGCCTCTCTCTACTTCCCTGCACCCTTGTTTAGTCAATATGAGAACTGGTTTTGATGGAAGTTATAGACGAGTCAACCCAAGCAAGCAAGCTCGCTCATCGTATCATCCCTGAATTGACATGTTGTTATTGACCGCGTCTACGTGTCAATTATATTCATGTTACTGGTAATATCGGCCATTTCATGTTTGCTCTGCTTTCTTTAAATAACCCTGCATTCCTGGCTCTAAAGTTCCTGACTACTTCCTGTACAGGCAGCCAACTGGAACCCAATTGTATCTTCATCTTATACCATGTATTAGTGTGTCTTCTGGATTGTTAGATGCTGCCGTTTCTTCTGTGTCCCTGTCGTCGGCATGTTGACCCTAGCAAGGTTTTGTTGTGTTTTTCTCTGGTGCGGGACCAGCTGTATGACGACAAGCTAAGCCTCAAACGATCCACCAGACTATGAGGGAAATAAATCCGATTATTTGAGCGAGAACGATGAAGAAGAAATCAATTTAAATCTCTTTCTCTCCCGCTCTCTGTGTCTCTAGTAGTTGGCGATCAACAGGCTTCCTGAAAGCCCGCAGGGGATTTAAAGTCAGGAGTATTCCTCTTTCTAGATTACTTACCACAAACCGCTTGTCAGCTTCATCTGCCTAGGTTAATCAGAGCACCAGAGACGTACACTTCTCCCCTTCTTCTGTTAGTTGACAAGTTATCCAATCTCTATTGTCACACGAGAACTTGTTGCCACCTATGCATCGACCACCCACTCAGCAACGATCCTGCCTCTCATTGTAGAAGTGAAACCCCAACCATGTTCCATACATTGGAGAATAGATCCATCAACATCCTGGGCAGGATCACTTATTTGTTGTTTGATCTCGGGGTTCGCTTTCCATTGGACCCATTTCTACATACCAGTCCGAGCGCATGAGCTGCAGTGGTCAGCGACCTATAGCTGACTGCAGCGTCAGAGCCAGCGAAACAGAGCTTCCAAGACCTTTCTACATCTTCACGCGGTGATCATGGATAACAGGCTGCAGCAGGACAGACTGGCTAATGAGAAGGGATCGAAGAAGGAATGCTAACCTGGTACTCAAAAAATGCTTGCTGAAATCAGATGTGTTGGGCCGAAAGGTGCAAGTGTCGCAGTCAAGATGTAAACTACGACACAACGCATTCCGTTCTCTGAACTATATTCTGCTACTTAAGTTCTTTTAGGGGTTGGTAGCGGGAGATTGAGAACGCACGAAGCCAAGCCAAGCCAAGCCACATACCAGCCCTACGGCGATGCTGACTCGGTAGCAGTCTGAATCGATTCTTCCCCTTTGTGTATGGTCTCCGCAGCGATCATTCTCTCTGTATGCGCCGCCATCACCACATCCTTCTCTTGATTACTTTGTTCTTCATACCCGCCGATATCGATACATTGACTTCGGCGCTGAGCTAGCTATCTGAGACACGTGGAGAAGGGGTTGATAGATCTGACATCCTGTCCTCACGTAAATGAAAGAGCTGACATCCTGGCCTCACGTAAATGAAAGAGCTGACATCCTGGCCTCACGTAAATGAAAGAGCTGACATCCTGGCCTCACAAAAATGAAAGAGCTGACATCCTGGCCTCACAGAAATGAAAGAGCTGGCATCCTGGCCTCACGTAAATGAAAGAGCTGACATCATGGCCTCATAAATGAAAGAGCTGACATCCTGGCCTCACGGGGATGATAGACCAGACATCCTGGCTTCACGGGGATGATAGAGTTGACATTCTGGCCTCACGGGGATGATAGACCAGAGATCTTGGCCTCGCGGGGATGATAGAGCTGACATTCTGGCCTCACGGTGATGATAGACCAGATATCCTGGCCTCACGGGAATGATAGACCAGACATCCTGGCCTCACAGGGATGATAGACCAGACATCCTGGCGTCACGGTGATGATAGACCAGATATCCTGGCCTCACGGGGATTATAGACCTGACATCCTGGCCTCACGTTTATGATAGACCAGACATCCTGGCCTCACGGTGATGATAGACTTGACATCCTGGCCTCACAGTGATGATAGACCTGACATCATGGCTTCACAGGGATGATAGACCAGACATCCTGGCCTCACGGTGATGATATACCTGACATCCTGGCCTCACGGTGATGATAGACCTGACATCATGGCTTCACAGGGATGATAGACCAGACATCCTGGCCTCACGGTGATGATAGACCTGACATCCTGGTCTCACGGTGATGATAGACCTGACATCCTGGTCTCACGGTGATGATAGACCTGACATCCTGGCTTCACGGGGAGGATAGACCAGACATCCTGGCCTCACGGTGATGATAGACCAGACATCCTGGCCTCACGGTGATGATAGACCAGACATCCTGGCCTCACCGCGATGATAGACCAGACATCCTGGCCTCACGGGGATGATAGACCTGACATCCTGGCCTCACGGGGATGATAAACCTGACATCCTGGCCTCACGGGGATGATATAGCTGACATTCTGGCCTCACGGTGATGATAGACCAGACATACTGGCCTCACGGGAATGATAGAGCTGACATCTTTACCTCAAGGTAACCAATGGTAGCGACCAAGGCAATGGATGGAGTTGACAAACTTCCGCCTTATGGGCGGAAACGCTGCAATGAATGGACCAAAAATGCACAGACTGCAATTTAAAAAAAATTACACATGAATATAGCAGAGAGGGGCGCCTGGGAGGACGGAGCTGAAGTGTATACGACCATCCAGCTACGGGAACTGATGCAGTATCTACTATTTTCGCTATTTACTAAGAAGAACTAAGTCCACACATGAGTCTTCCCGGAGTGCAGCGACATCGATTTTCAACAGAAGCTGAACAGTCTCCCCAGCAGCGTATCAGGAGAAGCGGCCAGGTGTAATGCTCTGTACGGGGATACATTTCGTTAGAATTTAAAGCTAATCCTTAATTCCACTTCCTGCGTTGGCAACATTTAGGCTTGGATACTTAAAAATATGTTACTTCTTCCACAGCGTGACGTCAGACATAGTCTGTTGAAGGAGATTGACAGGGAAAGGATGATGCGACTCGGAACAGAACAAAGACTTCAAGACGTGCAAGTGGAATCTGACTCCTGTAGAATGAGGCTGCACGCGCTTCAGGAGGAGTTTCGGAAGTAAGTATCTTCCTTACAGTAATCTAATTGAGGCGCAGGCTGGCAGGTTATACCTCAGGTTTGTTCAATCTGGCAATGTCGCTGTCATCGTTTCGTCGGGTAAATATTAGGTATCCACACAAAGAACCTGATACACCTTCCTTATGTTTTCATACCTTCTAGATCTGGCAAAGATGGCGCCATAACTGGCTGCGAGTCTACATTTCTCTACTGTTTTGGATCATTATGGATGCCGCCAGACCACGGAATTCACACTAGTCGACGACTTACACTTGTGTTCACGGAAACGTGGTGTTGTTTTCCGTCTGGACTTGTTATTTCGTTCTTTTAGTGTGATTTCTTCCATCCGTTTATCCTGGTCTGGACGCCGGCTGAATGGCACTACGCTTATACCTGTGTCGTATTTCACGGGTTAGTTCTGCCGGTTCACCTTCACGAATTTGGCGTGTGGGAATTTTAGATGCTACTATGATGAGCTGAATACAGCTGGGGAGAGATGCCAGACTCACTCACACGCTGAGTGTTGTCCATACGACCTCTTGTGGTTATCGAAAAGGCACGACAAACTGCGTTAGATGCCATCCCACCTTTCTACCCTGCGGGTTACATGTTTACGGAAAGGCTTCGGTGGTAACCCGGAGACAAAATCTGCATCCTATGCTATCTCCAGTCGTCTCGATGAATGTCTTGCCACTGGAAAAAGGTAGCTTAGGCGCAGTTTCTTCCTCACTTTAATCCAAATTACCGCGCAAGTCACCCATTTCAGCGGACACAGCAAGAGATACGACTGTCCACACGGCTGAACAAAGAGAGTGGTCTTCATCACTTGTGATGGACAACTATTATAGATGGGATAATAACAAAACACTTATTAGCAAGATCTCACACAGTGACAGTATTGTATTCTTATTCTACTAAATTAACTTTACGTCTATATGCTAGTTTAGACGACTTTTCAGAGGCTGTATACAACCAGTTTAATTTACATTACCTTGCACTAAAAGTTATGCGCATCCAATCTATTCTTAAATGCATTAACTGTTCCTGGCTCCACTACTTCCTGTGGCAGTTAATTCCAAGCATTCACCACTCTCTGACTAAACAAAATGTCCTTATATCTAATCTGGACCTTTCTTTAGTTAATTCGTACATATGCCCTCCTGTTCTTGTAGGTGGCTGTATTTTGAAAAAAAGGTAGAATCTAATTTTGTCTTCTTTCTCTTTTTCTTCCTTCTTTCTCTTCTTCTTCCTTTTCTTCTTCTTCTTTTTCCTTTTCTTCTTCTTCTTCTTCCTTTTCTTCTTCTTCTTCATTTTCTTCTTCTTCTTCTTCTCCTTCTTGTTCTAGTTCTTCTTCTTTTTTTTCGTTCTCGTTCTCATTTAGACGACAAATTGAATATATCTGAAGACTACAGTTGTTAGCCTGAGGCTTTTGGTATCTCAAAGAGCTTGTTCATGAATGATGATGGCCTAACGTGTTGGACATCTTTGTAGCAGATGCTGATCAATCATTCTGTCAGTGCCGCCGACACACCATCGGTATATCATATTGTTGAACAGATGGTAGCTCAGTCTGTTGTGTCCTGTGCAGAGTCTAACGATTACCACCTGCTCATCTCTGTTGATTACCACCTGCTCACTTCTGCTGGTAATATTTGTCAAAGAATTTGTGACTTGTGTACATACTTCCAACTTGTTCTTTTATCTACTCCTGCCACACCTCTTGGCCTCTTCATAAGTTATACCTGTACCAGGTTGAGGCAGCTTTCCCCTGTTGTTGCTTATGTTGTTGCTTAGATGTTTGCCTCACTAGTTTCTACTGGCGGAGGCGCGCCATTTTCCACCACAGACCGTAGTCCATTGGGCGATATCAGGACGCATAAACCAGTGCTTGGATGCATGTGTGCGTCTGTATGTACCTATGCTAGGTTTGTGCGCCCTCAGAAGCTAGCCCAACCAAAGTGAAATGAAAGGGTCTCACCATGAGGGCACGTGTGAAAGTTGTGCAAGAGTGTGACTGTAGGACAGAGTCAAATGATGCCCAGGGGCATCTTTCCCTCTTCCACTGCCAACGAGATAGAATCCAGCATACCACAACTACCTTGAACAGGGAACATAGTTTACAGAGAGCTACTCTTAGTTCCTTGTCGGCTGTATTCTAATAGTAACCAGAACCGCCAAAGACAGAATGCAGACACTATACTGCTGGGTAATGTCACCGGAGAGTAGGCAGAACGCTGGACGCTTTTCCCTAGGCCAGCTACTTCCCCAGGCCCGCTACTTGAAAGGCTAGCTCCTTCCCCAGGCCAGCTCCTTCCCCAGGCCCGCTCCTTCCCCAGGCCAGCTCCTTCCCCAGGCCCGCTCCTTCCCCAGGCCCGCTCCTTCCCCAGGCCCGCTCCTTACCCAGGCCTGTTCCTTCCACAGGCCCGCTCCTTTCCCAGGCCAGTTCCTTCCCCAGGCCAGCTCCTTCCCCAGGCCTGCTCCTTCCCCAGGCCCGCTCTTTCCCCAGGCCCGCTCCTTACCCAGGCCCGCTACTTACCCAGGCCCACTACTTACTCAGGCCCGCTCCTTCCCCAGGCCCTCTACTTACCCAGGCCTAACCTTCCCCATGCTTAGAAAGCTGCAGGAAAGAAATCGCTCACAAACGTATTACTAATAGCCAAATGCAAGTCCTTAAGACCAAAGAAATCGTCGGCCGTCGCGTTTTCATGGCCGATCAAATGGATTCGTAGAACAAGGGGATAGCTTTTTGCTACCTGTTATCGAACACTGATTTGCCTGATTGGAGACCAAGATTCCAGCACCCGAATACTCCAAACATAACAATTAATGATTTGCTAATGTATTATGCACGAGAAAATGGCCTCCTGTACTGCCGTTGTTGTATACAAAAACAGAGCATATATAATGCCATCCTATAGCAAGTGACTGCAGATATTGTTGAGGTGTTAAAGATTTTATTTTACAAGATCTCAGTTTGTGGGGTGAGGTCATTCGTGCCAGTTAAGACTTCGCTACCAGTAAGTTATAAACCCATTAACTGTTGGGTCGACTGCGGCGTGTCGCGACCTAAAATTCATCTTGACCCTTTTAAAGTGAGATGCAACCATTATGCCAGCTCTACCGTTACGACTCGCTATGATGTTGTAAATACAGAAAATAAAAATGAAAGGACACAAACAATCAACAAAACACGTATACGCACGACATGTATAGTAATAACGTCGGCCTGCACGTGCCGTCACACCTTGTAGATATGTGGAATTCCTTTAGTGTAACATCTGTGTGACAGTTAGACTGAGTTAAAAAGGTAACATCAAGCTTTGTCCCATAGTAGTTACACTACTGTCGGGGAATGCAGTTGTTAGAGGCTTCAGTATATTAAGTCAAGGCTTGTCCCATCGTAATTACACTTGACCTGATCCCTGCCAGACTACTCACTTGACCTGATCCCAGCCAGGCTACTCACTTGACCTGATCCCAGCCAGGCTACTCACTTGACCTGATCCCAGCCGGGCTAATCACATGACCTGATCCCAACCAGACTACTCACTTGACCTGATCCCAGTCAGTCTACTCACTTGACCTGATCCCAGCCGGGCTACTCACTTGACCTGACCCTAGCCAGGTTACTCACTTGACCTGACCCCAGCCGGGCTACTCACTTGACCTGATCCCAGCCAGACTACTCACTTGACCTGATCCCAGCCAGGTTACTAACTTGACCTGATCCCAGCCGGGCTAATCACATGACCTGATCCCAACCAGACTACTCACTTGACCTGATCCCAGCCAGTCTACTCACTTGACCTGATCCCAGCCAAGCTACTCACTTGACCTGATCCCAGCCAGGCTATTCACTTGACCTGATCCCAGCCGGGTTACTCATTTGACCTGACCCCAGCCAGGTTACTCACTTGACCTGATCCCAGCCAGGTTACTAACTTGACCTGATCCCAGCCAGGCTACTCACTTGACCTGATCCCAACCAGGCTACTCACTTGACCTGATCCCTGCCAGGCTGCTCACTTGACCTAATCCCTGCCTAGCTACTCACTTGACCTGATCCCAGCCAGCCTACTCACTTGACCTGATCCCTGCCAGGCTGCTCACTTAACTTGATACAAGCAGACTTTTTCATATTTCCAAAACTGAAACTCAGCCTAAAAGGACGATGATTAAAAACCATTGCAGAAAGGAAATCCGCGGACTGACTTACAATCCCCCAAAATACTTTCCCATTCTTTCAGAAGTGGAAACGACGTTGAGATCAATGTATTAAGAGAGGGATGGAGTATTGTAAAAGAGACCAGTAAAAAATATATTCCAGGTAAAAATACCATAAAAGTCTTAAAGTTCAGCAACGTTTTGAACACACGTAGTATAGTTATCTGGATTGTTTCGTTTAACCCCGATATTCTATCCTATTCTATGTAACCCTGTTTCTAGATACTGAATCAAATAAAGGGAAAGTTAAGGCATTAGTTTATATATAAGGAGAAAGGAGAATGACTGAAATAATGAAATATCTAACAATATCGAGAGAAAATTATGCATATTGCGATAGAAATATATATATATATATGAATGAGATAAGGAGTGAATGAGAGATAAATGGAGATAAATAAAGAGAACTTATATAGAGAGAATTAGTAAACATAGTTGTGCAATCCAATGTGCTAACTGGCATGTTTGTCAATAATTGAACGTTACGTTTATGGACCGTCCACGTATGTAACTGCCAACTCCATTGTTGTCTTGGTTGTTGTGCCATCCCTAGGCCAGAGCTAAGAGGGTTAACGCGGATTTAGGAAGCATCCAATCAATGCTAGTCAATAAGCTTTCTCTGTTGAGGTATTGTAGAAAAGGCTATAGGATGACGAGGAGGTGATGGAAGAATGTATGGATATGGATTACTGGACCAAGACAAATGAAGGGGAGGATCGTTAGGATAATAAACACAGATGCTGGAGAAGATGGGGGGAACGAAAATGGATCGATTTGGAATTTTCGTAATGGTAATGGTCGTCCGAGTGGTAGAATTGTTAGAGAGAATTCCGATCCCGGCAAAGGATACCGTGTTCGCTCCCTTGTGTCTACATTTCTGTATAAACTGCCACCCGATTTTCTTTGCAGAAAGACAATACAACGAGATTCGAAGCAGGTAACGCACCACAGGAAACACATGGGACGTAATACATCAAATGAACACCTTGATATGTTGATAGAAATTCTAAACACAGTGACATTGTTATAGAAGGTGGCTGTATCGTTGCTAAGGATTTGACGTGTCCTGCAAGTGACATGGTGGGGTAGACCAGTCACATGACGTCACAGTGGCAGTTAAAGATAGCCGCCCTACTATCATCATACACACAAGAGAAGCAGCGTTCTGTTATGCGTTTGTATCGAGCAACGTAAAAGCGAAACTTTGGATATTCACCCACCCAGGGAGAACATCGTCACCAGTGTCACCTTCTCGAGAGTCATCTTCGATCAACAATAAAATCTAAACGACTTGGTCTACTGAGTAAAGGCGTCTTGCTGCAGCATGCAATGCTTGACAAATACTGCAACTGCATCTGCTGTAACCCACGAGACCCTGCACGTTGGGTGTCTTCCATATCTGTCGTACTGCTAGACTTCATCCCACCTTATTACTGCCCCATTGGAAAACTCACAGAAACGATGGGAGGAAAGATTTGTAGGTCCAATAAAGAGATGCTGCAGTTGATGGGAGGAAAGATTTGTAGCTCCAATTAAGAGATGCTGCAGTTGATGGGAGGAAAGATTTGTAGGTCCAATTAAGAGATGCTGCAGTTGATGGGAGGAAAGATTTGTAGGTCCAATTAAGAGATGCTGCAGTTGATGGGAGGAAAGATTTGTAGGTCCAATTAAGAGATGCTGCAGTTGATGGGAGGAAAGATTTGTAGGTCCAATTAAGAGATGCTGCAGTTGATGGGAGGAAAGATTTGTAGGTCCAATAAAGAGATGCTGCAGTTGATGGGAGGAAAGATTTGTAGCTCCAATTAAGAGATGCTGCAGTTGATGGGAGGAAAGATTTGTAGGTCCAATTAAGAGATGCTGCAGTTGATGGGAGGAAAGATTTGTAGGTCCAATTAAGAGATGCTGCAGTTGATGGGAGGAAAGATTTGTAGGTCCAATTAAGAGATACTGCAGTTGATGGGAGGAAAGATTTGTAGGTCCAATTAAGAGATGCTGCAGTTGATGGGAGGAAAGATTTGTAGGTCCAATTAAGAGATGCTGCAGTTGATGGGAGGAAAGATTTGTAGGTCCAATTAAGAGATGCTGCAGTTGATGGGAGGAAAGATTTGTAGGTCCAATTAAAAGATGCTGCAGTTGATGGGAGGAAAGATTTGTAGGTCCAATTAAGAGATGCTGCAGTTGATGGGAGGAAAAATTTTCATGTCTGATGAAGAGGGGGGACACTATGTGCATGAGTGGCTACAAACGTGATTAAACAAACATTTTTCTAGAATAATCTCTGCACTTTGTAGGTCCTGGAGGACCTGTATCAAACCCAACTGGGCTACATTCAAAAATGATAACACGTGTGTGGCACTTTATCTTAATAAATTGGTGATGGAAAAAAGGTCTTGATTTGATGCGGGTTTTTGCAATGACGTCACTCCAACACTTCATCTTTGCCAGCAGTGTTACATGAAGGACCAATACCAATTTAATGGTAATGATGTGGGCGACTGAGTTTCAGGCATCAACGACCCAGGTTCGATTCGCTATGGTCTACACATCTGTAAATGGGAAACTGGCTTGCAATAACACAGACAGGGCAGCAAGAAATAGAACCACACAACAAAGCGTGATTTAGTCAAATGAGGCTCTATCACTTTATCCCCAACTGCATCGTCTATGCGAATCCATAGTTCATAATTTACCTGTCAGACCAGATGGCGAAGAATAGCTTCAACTCTGCCTTTGATCTACCATAACCAACGTTTATAAAAACGTCAATCCATAGTTTTGCAGTGCATTTTCAGTATTAATAGTTTTTAAACGATGTGGTTGCTAGTCGCATACACAACCTTCCCTAGTCGATGAAGGAAGCAGTGGCCTTAAATGTTTAAATAGAAAACCATTCTAGTGTGGAGGCGAGTCCGTTGAGGCACGCACAATGAGCACTTCGAGCGGACAACGGAGACGATGATCGTTTGTCGTGCTAACATATTTCACATTCCATGCGACTGACTACCTTGTACGGCGGGGCTTACAATCTCAACCCAGCTCTAGGGTCGTTTGAGTACAGTTTATTGTACCTGTACAGTGGGGTTTACAATCTCAACCCAGCTCTAGGGTCACATGAGTACAGTTTACTGTATCTGTACAGCGGGGTTTACAATCTCAAATTAGCTCTAGTGTCACATGAGTACAGTTTACTGTACCTGTACAGCGGGGTTTACAATCTCAAACCAGCTCTAGGGTCGTTTGAGTACAGTTTACTGTACCTGTACAGCGGGGTTTACAATCTCAAACCAGCTCTAGGGTCGCTTGGATACAGTTTAGTGGCCTGTCACACCTCATTAAAGCTCTTTATTCTGCTTCTGCCTCTTCCCCGTAATCTATTTTGTTATTTGTGGTACTGCATCTCATTGTATATGATCAATTACCAATTCATGCTCGATATGACATTTCGCTTTAGATAAAGATTTGTTTCAGCTTCAGAACATGTTTCCAATGACCTTTTGTCTAGACGTCCATCGGAGTGGCGGCGAACATTATACGCTGTTAGCACAGTTACTGTATGAAGACTAAGTCTTTTTATTCGTGTTCGTTTCTTTCGATGTCTTCTTCTTATTGTTCATGTTTTTTTTAATTATGTCTAGTTCTTTGGATAAAGAATGCGGTGGTAAAGAATTTGTCAAGGCTCCTAAATCGTTTTATGTGAAGGTTCGTCTCTGTGGGCCAGTGCTAAAAACACAGTTGGCTGAGCATGTAGCAGTCGTGTAGGATGTGTTAGACTGTTTGTGCTGCATGTCCGCACAAACATATGACCAATTCGTGTATGTGCATCGCTGTTCAGGTTGCTATTTCCTGTTCTCATGCTGAAAAAGTCACCTGCTCCACTCGACCAAGTAAGTGATAGTTGCCTCTCGTTAGGTCGCCTTTCATCATGAATTTGGATACGGGTCTTCCCCACCTGAAAGGTGATTTGTGCGCTTGTATGTTCTCTCGTTTCCTGAAATGCCGCGGTGTGATGGTATCTGTTGTAGCACTACCCTTATTTTGGCTTTTAGTTTTCCTAATGTTTTTACAAGCTTAGTAAGTTTATCATATTGAGCATTGACTTACACTTTTAGCCCAATTCAAACAAGCACAATATTTCATTTATGTAAGCAGGAGACGTTGTTTTCCCGCCCAAGAACGGTTTATTTTTAAACAACGTAATTGAAGAGAGGTCTGATTTTAAAATGCTAATCAATAATTCTTCAGACTAAACATGGTTTTAAAACGTAATCAGCAGGAAGGACATGTAACAACAAGTAACAGAATTGTAGCCTTTTTTTCGTTTTTGGTTGTAGAAACAGTTAATTTGGTCATAAATAGTGCGAGAGCGACTCTTAGACATGGAACAAATATAAAGTGAGCTTCTGCCTTCAAGTCTGGAGCGTAATTTCATTTGTCATTAATTTATCACCAAGTTCCCAGAAAAAGAAGTAATGACTAAAACGCAATTACTGTTATCCGTTCGTGAAAAACGTGCGTGGGGTAGTATTGTCTGAGGTGAGTACACGTCCTTCATGTTTATCCAGTACTTTGTACACTTTCTGTTATGAAAGTTTGCATGTATTATTGTTTGCATGTATTACTATTTATGTTCTACACAGTAAGTTCTCATATATTCGGCCTTCTCTCTAGTTTGGCCGTGTTTGTGTTGTTGAAAAAATGTACATTGTCACTAATATGGTATTTACTACCCTAGTGTTCTTGTCAAAATCGTTATTACCCGTATCATACTTTAATATGACAATCATTGCGCGGGTCACAGAGAAATTACTTAGTGTGCCATATGCAGCCTAAGGACTGCAAGTTTGAGACCTCTGTTTCATCATATCTGTGTAGATGATGGTGGTAATGATGACGGCGGGCGTGTAATTGTATGCGATGATCCGTTTTGATGAATGAGAGTTTATTAAAATTATTTTATGACAATAACTACACTTATAAATTAAAGATCGATAGTTATGTTATGTCTGATGGATTCCGTGACAGACGGGTTGACAGACAGAACAATGTGCAGATACATTTGAATAAAGGTATCACATATACATCTGTTTAGGTGGGCAGTATGTAGACGTATACGACGGTAGGATGGCAGATAGACAGGCAGTTCAGTTCAATATGACTGATTGACAAGTTTAATCAAACATGACACAAACATAAATAAAAGACTAGACGAACAAATATGTTTGAAATAGCTGACTAGTTGGAATCAATATTCAATGATTTTTAGTCGGTGATCCATATTCCATTATTTTTAGTCGGTGATCAATATATTATAATCAATATCCGACGATCTTTAGTCGATGATCAATATTCGATGATCTTTAGTCGGTCATCTATATTCCATGATCTATAGTCAATGATCAATGTTTGATTATCAATATTCAATATTTTTAGTCGGTCGTCAATATTTAATTACCAATATTCGATGATCAATAGTCTCTCCCTCCATGGCTCTGAGTATATATATATATATATATATATAACTGTTTACGTGTCTATCTGTATGTCTCTCCCTCCCAGTCGCTGTGTTTGTCTATCCGACTGTCTAGTGTTCTCTCCCTTGGTCTCTCGTCTCTCCCTCTGTCTCAATGTATGTCACTTCCACGTGTACGTGTCTCTCCATATGTCTCTCCCCGTCTCAATAAAATACGTCCATTCCACTGTCTACTTATCCCTCCCCTCCCTACCTCTATTATGTACGTTCATTCCAATGTCTACGTCTCGCATTTTATCTGTCCCTTCCAATCTCTCCGTATGTCTCTATCCCTGTCTCAATGTATGACCATTCCACTGCCTACGTGTCTCTCCTTATGTCTGTCCCTCACTGTTTCCATATATGCCTACCTCACTGCCTACGTGTCTCTCCTTATGTCTGTCCCTCACTGCTTCCATGTATGCCTACCCCACTGCCTACGTGTCTCCCCTTATGTCTGTCCCTCACTGCTTCCATATATGCCTACCTCACTGCCTACGTGTCTCCCCTTATGTCTATCTCTCACTGTTTTCATGTATACCTACCTCACTGTCTATGTATCTCTCAGTACGTCTCCCTTCCTCCACCTGCCACTTCCCGAAGCTATAACTATAAAATTAATCAAATCGGATTTGAAAGATGCCCTGGTCGGCATGTCCAGATGTAGAATAGTTATAAATTCTTCCCGGATCGAATCTCTAAAACGCTACAAACATTATACTCGGACAAATGGAGATGATTAATTGCTATTTTTCTGCTTCTGGCCTCATCTGAGATTCGAATTTATTAGTATTTATTAGTAATCGATACGTCTAATCCAGTGTATCGTGATATGGAAAAACTCCGACTTCTCTGATGTATAGCTCGATACTCAAACCGCGCGTTCCTTTTTGGTTAATGATGCTGAGAATGTGAATAATAGAGATTAACTTGGTCACAGAAATGAATAATTCGTGAATTATTCAAGTCGAAGATGTTGGAAAACGTCATAATGAAGATGGATATGTCTTCATCTTAATAGCAGCAGTGGTGGAAATCTGCATTTCTATAGCAACACAGAAATACAAATAATGTATGTAAACCAAATAACAGGCACGAAATAGCGGGAACAGCAAAGAAGAAGATTGATGGCCAGCAAAGAAAATGATTACAGTGAAAGTTCTAGAAAATATCAATACGCAGAGATAGTCCACCATGCAGATACGTATATATAATCAATTATAAAGATCAGGAGAAATCATTAAGTTTAAAGGTAATGAGAGATCATTAAGTATAATGATACGGAGAGATCATTAAGTTTAAAGTTAAAGGGGGATAAGTCGGTATTAAGATAGGGGAGATTACTTAATTATATAGATAATGAACATTTGGGAGTAGCAAGGTCTGGGCTGGACGTCCCGCTCGTTAAAGGATAGTAAAGCATCTGATATAGCCTCTCCTTTCCAGGTGTAGAGATCGCCGATGGATTCACTGTTCGGCTTGCCGTTCAGGAGTTTCCATGCCAATGGTCTCTCCTACATTTTTACAGAGCTCCCGAACCCTGCTCACTCGAAGACAACTCTTCACCTACCCCCTCTTCTTCCCTCAGTCTGTTTCATTTGACTCTGTCCTACAGTCACACTCTTCACACGCGCCCTCATGGTGAGGCCCTTCCATTGCACTTTGGTTGGGCTAGCTACTGAGGCGCACAAACCTAGCATAGGTACATGCAGACGCACGCATTCATCCAAGCACTGGCTTATGCGTCCTGATATCGCCCAATGGACTACAGTCTGGGGTGGAAAATGGCGCGCCTCCGCCAGTAGAAACTAGTGAGGCAAACATCTAAGCAACAACAACTACAGAGCCCCCTGGGGGTCGCGACCGAGTACCCGGTAGTATAACTGGACAGACAGTTTGGGCTACTCACAGGGTGCCACGCGCATGGTCTGCAAAGACTGAGACGCCTATGAATAAATAGATAATGAGAAATCAGAATAAGTGAGATCAGAGAGATTATTTAGCTAATAAGACTTTAGGAAATATAACTTTACAAAAAGATTGGCAAGTATATAAAAAGGAAGAGATAATTAACTTAAGAGATAAAGAGACTTCAGTACATTTATAAATAGTAAGAAGCTTCTCCGTAAGCTTGCCACTATTGGTTGGGAATAGTGTGTGCATCCCCACATCCTTGGCCAGACTGCTGTGACACATCCTGTTTTAGGAGCACAACGTGATGTGGGGTCAGATCAATATGTTTCTTCTTTCACTGATTACTCGCTGCCATCTACTTCTATTGCTGACAAAATAAATGTATGTGTGTGTGTGTGTGTGTGCGTGCGTGCGTGCGTGCGTGCGTGCGTGCGCGCGCGCGCTCGGGAAGAGAGAGAGATCAAGATACTGAGCAGCGCATGGGCTGCAGTGGTCAGCGACCCATAGCTGACTGCTAGCGTCAGGGCCAGCGAAACAGAGCTGCCAAGACTCTTCTACACCTCCACGCGGTGATCATGGATAACAGGCTGCAGCAGGGCAGACTGGCCAATGAGAAGGGATCGAAGAGGAAATGCTAACCCCATACTCAAAAAATGCTTGCTAAAGTCATATGTGTTGGACCGAAAGGTGCAAATATCGCAGTCAATCTGTAAACTACGACACAACGCATTCCGTTCTCTGGACTACATTCTGCTACTTAAGCCCTTTCAGGATTTGGTAGCAGGAGATTGAGAACGAACGAAGCCAAGCCAAGCCATATATATATATATGTAAAGTCAGCGAATCAATTGAATAGTTAGTCGATGATAGCGCAGACACATGTTAACAGCTTCATTGATTTCTTCCTTGTTGACAGAATGGAAGAGATGGTTGCTAACATGCTGCAGTACAAAGTTAAAATCGATCAACTGAAACAGGAGAACGCCAGCATGAAATCTTCATACGAGGTATGTGTATGCGCTAAGTGGGACAACATGGTGTGTTAGGAAAGGGATGGTTGAGACATATATGATGGTCAGTGGGGACAGATGGGATATATTTCCACATAAATGTCCTACTTGTAGGAATGCTAGGAACATCTAAACAAGATGGTCGCATTATGTAACTTGTTTTGTAAGCAGAGTCGGCGTGGCTGTAGACTGGTCGAAGTGGTGAGAGTGTCTCGCCTTCTTGACAGTGGCCATCAGTTTCTCGTCACCTACTGCGGCTATAGCCATCGGCTAACCGGCTAAGGATGCTCTGCTTCTGCTCATGATAGCATCTTTGAAGTTATGACGTTCAGGCGAGTTCTGGTGATGAGCTCTATCGTTGTTTAGAGTTCGCTCCGGTCAGGTCAGGTCTGGTCATACCATAACCGGTTTGATCGCAGGGGCATCCACGAAGACACCCTCACAACAGCACGCCACACCCTCTCTGTCAGCGGCCGTAGCCTGTGCCTCCTCTGGTCGGAGATTGGTCAATTCTTGTATGTTGTTCTCCTACACCTTCTTGGAACGACCTTTTCGTCGTCCGCCTTGAACCCTGCCGTGCTGGATCATATTTGCAAGACCGTTTGATCTGGATATATGGCCGTACCAAGTGACTTTTCCTCTTTTGACCGTGGCCAATAGGTCTTCAAAAGGGAATATTGCTGTTCTAATTGTTTCTGATATTTTCTCACTTTTAACTCAGTATTTGTATTGCGCACAGACAATAGCAGCTAAGAGTTCAGTGTTAAATCATCGAGCCAGTGTATCTTCCTTATCTGATCAAACAGAAGGCAGTACTGTAATACATGTTCACCATTTTCTTCGCTTAGTCCACATGCGCACAACGGTAAAGCAGACAGTCGAAGCTTTCACATATGGGACGAGTGTTTGTTCAGCTGCACATGCCTGTGTCCCGAGACAAATAATGGTGATTGATCCCTGCTGGTCAAGGGTGTGATAGTCCTCGTTTGCTTTTTTCTGCTCTCTTCTGGGAACCTGGATATATTTTTGTCTCAAAGTATGTGATTTCAATGTCTTCTTGTTCACAATCTGAATCTATTTTGGCAAGCCTTTTCTTTTCCTGGTACGCCACAACATGACAGCCACTGAAATGTTTCTCCCTTCCTTATAGCCACGTTGATTAGTCCATTCAAGGGTATAATAAAAAGAGACCATTGCAAAATAAATGTGTACAGTTTGTCTAATCTATGAAGAGCCACGCCTATCAAATAGAAGCTAATAGGCTGACAATCAATAAACACACGAAGAGACCGATGAATGCTACAGAAATCTGATTTGGCGATAGAACTGTTCAGATTTCGTGGTCAGCTAAAAGTAGGAGCGTTGGATGTGTGAAATTCTTATGGCACAACCGCCTGGATGGCCCCGATCATCTTCATCAGCACGCTCGGGATGTGAAGAGAGCTGCTGCTACCCGTCACCTAATGGAGGTGCACAAAATAGTTATCTTACTCATTTGTGTGCATTCAACAACAGCAACAACACCATCGACAACAACATCATCAACAACAACATCATCATCAACAACAACATCATCGTCAACAACAACGACAACATCAAATACTTACTCTTTTTTTTCTAAATTTTTTTTTTTTTGGGGGGGGGGGGGGGGGGGGAGTTTTGGTTTTTTCACTGTCACAAATTGTGAAGACTTTCGGCTCTTTGTGTATGTTTGTCTGTCTGTCTGTTGCTCTCTCTCTCTCTCTTTCTCTCTCTCTCTCCTTCTCTCACACGCTGTCTCTCTGTCTGTTTCTATTTCTCTCTCCATATACACACACACACCACCCATACACACACGCGCGCGTATAATCAATGATCGACCCGCTCATAGACAAGGTAGTTAGTCTGGTTCGGATCCCAACCTGGTCTCCAGGTATTATATGTATTTTGCGCGTGAGAGAGAGAGAGAGTGAGAGAGAGAGAGGCAGAAACAGACAGAGAGAGAGGGAGAGAATGGATGAGCGAAACAAAGCTTTTATATATCAGATAAAGGCGGAACATGCAGCAGCAGGGACATGAATTGTCGTCTGCCAGGGTTTCGTAGATAGATGGATGTTTAAATACGGGAGAGCCAACCAGAATTGACCAAGACCCTAGATCACATTCAAGTGGAATCAAGCTGCGCTAGCTTAGTCTAGGTAAGAGATTAGGGGTCGAAGAGGGAAGGCGAGTTTAGTCCCAAAAATACCGTGCTGAAACTGGATGCGTTGGACCGTAAGGCAACAATATCGCAGACTCACTGTAAACTACGATACCGTATCACAACGTCCTTTTCACGGCGAAGAAGATGTTAAATAGAATATATCTTCTCAATCGCTCCACTAGTGTTGTATTGATCAAGGTTTTATATAATTATAATCGAGTGTGCAGACAAGCAGGTGATTGGCATGCTGTGTTTTTGTATGATGGATAGCCATCTTCTTTTGGCTGTCATACATGGCGCTATTATGGGGTATTTCGTTAATCTTTCGAATTTTTATCCGTAAAAACGATTAATAGTCTGATTTTTTTCTACTGTCTGCAGCCAACGAATTTTTTTAATGTTCAGCATGAACACGGGAATGATCATCCCACTCCTTAGGACTAGACGACAATCTCAACACCATTAAGACCAGGGGACGTTTGAAACTTGCAGAATTTGAATACGCACCCGTTTCAGACTTTTGTTCATTCGTTTCTTGAGAGTAGTGTCGTTCTATAGTGTACTATGTGCCGTAGTCACGGACAGCTGCCCGGCAGAGCAGCAGAAGATAAATGGATACTTCGGAGATGGGGTTTGATGGAAGAATCTGAAGAAACGTATCTATAGCAACGACAACAAATGGCGATGTTCTGAGGGTCGGCCATGCATGAAGTTTGGCGAAATAAAATGTTGACCATTTAATATTATGACCTGGAAGACGATATGTAGCATAATTGATCAATACTTAAAATATTTAGTTTCGCTTGAAGGTCAGCTGTTGGATAACACCTGCCGTTCATCAGGTTGTCGTTTATCATCATTTCTCTTTCTGCTGGCTATTGACTGGATTCTCAAAACAGCAACTTCGACAATTCAAAACGGAATTTGGCAAAGCAACTTGATGCTACTGGTATATTTATATGTACATCTTGCTTTGTCTGTACTGCTACTCCTACATATGAGTATCTAGACATCTTAAAGGAGTGTATCTTTTAACACAATCTGACTGTCATTAGTTGCGTGTATTCTTAAGAATACAAAAGAAGAGAAGAATCTCCATTGTATTGTTGAACTCAGCGAAATGCACAAAAAATTAAGACGATCACAATTATCCAAATCATCAACATTAAGGTAAAGTCAGTTCTATTGTGTCGCTCTGAAACATGACCAATGGCGAAAACTGTACAGATGTTCAGAATAGTGAGATTAAATGTGTGTGATAAGAGAATTGTGGAGTTATGGAAAACAGCCAGACATAATTCAGTGGAGCACGATGTGAGGAGAAGGCGCTGGTGTTATATATGGCAGACATTAAGGAAGCCAGCTGAAAGATTTACAAGACAGTATCTGGCTAAAATACACATGGAGACGAGAGCTGCAGCCATATATTTGTTTAAAAAACGGAAGACGTGGACAGAATTATAACAGATGAATTATAACAAAATCATTTATTCTATATTTGTTGAATACCTGTGCTCCACCCGGAGCTGATATATTAATATATATAGATATGCGTGTCGTGTGGGAGTGCACAGGCGTGAGCGTAGTTTTAAAAGTTGCTGCAATAGCCGACTCATGTTTGAATGAGTGATTACGTCATGGAGATTAGATTATAGTTTGATCAGTAAGAGGTGACCTTGATGATTATATCATACTTTGATCAATAAGAAGTGACCTTGATGATTAGATTATAGTTTGATCAGTAAGAAGTGACCTTGATGATTATATTATAGTTTGATCAGTAAGAAATGACCTTGATGATTATATTATAGTTTGATCAGTAAGAAGTGACCTTGATGGTTATATTATAGTTTGATCAGTAAGAAGTGACCTTGATGATTATATTATAGTTTGATCAGTAAGAAGTGACCTTGATGATTAGATTATAGTTTGATCAGTAAGAATGTCCTTGATGATTAGATTATAGTTTGATCAGTAAGAGGTGACCTTGACTTTGATGATTAGATTATATTCTGATGAGTAAGAATGTCCTTGATGATTATATTATAGTCTGATCAGTAAGAAGTGACCTTGATGATTAGATTATAGTTTGATCAGTAAGAAGTGACCTTGATGATTCGATTATAGTTTAATCAGTAAGAAGTGACCTTGATGATTAGATTATAGTCTGATCAGTAAGAATGTCCTTGATGATTAGATTATAGTTTGATCAGTAAGAAGTGACATTGATGATTAGATTGTAGTTTAATCAGTAAGAAGTGACCTTGATGATTAGATTATAGTCTGATCAGTAAGAATGTCCTTGATGATTAGATTATAGTCTGATCAGTAAGAATGTCCTTGATGATTAGATTATAGTCTGATCAGTAAGAATGTCCTTGATGATTAGATTATAGTCTGATCAGTAAGAATGTCCTTGATGATTAGATTATAGTCTGATCAGTAAGAATGTCCTTGATGATTAGATTATAGTTTGATCAGTAAGAAGCGACCCTGACGAAACGACATGATTGACATAACCTTCACATCTAATCATCAAGTTACGAACAGTTGTTTGCATGCGATGTACATAGCTTCATCTGAGTTTAACATCTACTTCATTCAACAACGAACATTTGTCTGATGTTGTGCTTTGCCTGAGAAATCGCTTTCAGTGACAGTAGCCTTACTTCTGTCATCATCAAAATAGCAGGAAACGATATGTGGTATTTTGTGGGCGATTCCCAGACAAAACGTCAGTGCTTTGAAGAAAATTACCATCATTTCCCCGAACACAGAAATTTCGTTTGAGCATAGTGAAAAGAAAAGTTATGTTAGACATTTTAAAAAAAAATTACCTGGGTATTGTCTAACATGAATTCATTCCTGAAGGACGAACGGTTAACTAGCAAACCGAACGGTTAACAAGCAAATTTACTTTGATATCCATTACCGTCTAAGATATCCAATCCAAATAAAACGTCCACAGAATATTGAACAAACAGTTGTATTCTTCTGCATAACAAAACAGCGGTACATCGATCCCTGCTTGTGAAGCAATGCCTTGCAGCGCACAATGTTAGATCATCATCCATATTCTGATTTGTTTCTTGTTCCCTGGCCTAAAATCGGAACTAAGCGGTCAGCGATTCAAAAATGATTATCACTAGCATGACACAGTAACTGAGTGACAGAATGGCTTCCATGAATGTTTCCAATAGCTGAATGAACGTTGGCAAAAGTGTGCAACTGTCGAAGGAAACTATTTTGAAGAAAATGTAGTGTAAATAATGGTATTGTTACTTACTTCCATACAAATTTCGCAAATTCCAGAACGATTTTCAAACTACCGTGTATATATACACACAAATATATATTCGAAATTGATTACGTATTTATGTATAGAATTGTTAGCTTTATGTATTCCTTTATTATTTTGCAGACCATTTTATTTAATTTTAAGCTCAGTTTATATATTCAATGTACTGTTTAATCTGTAAGCTCAGATTACATATTCAATGTACTATTTAATCTGTAAGATCAGATTACATATTCAATGTACTATTTAATCTGTAAGCTCAGATTACATATACAATGTACTATTTAATCTGTAAGCTCAGATTACATATTTAATGTACTATTTAATCTGTAAGCTCATTTTATATATTTAATGTACTATTTAATCTGTAAGCTCATTTTTATATATTTAATGTACTATTTAATCTGTAAGCTCAGTTTATATATTTAATGTACTATTTAATCTGTAAGCTCAGTTTATATATTTAATGTACTATTTAATCTGTAAGCTCAGTTTATATATTTAATGTACTATTTAATCTGTAAGCTCATTTTATATATTTAATGTACTATTTAATCTGTAAGCTCAGTTTATATATTTAATGTACTATTTAATCTGTAAGCTCAGTTTATATATTTAATGTACTATTTAATCTGTAAGCTCAGTTTATATATTTAATGTACTATTTAATCTGTAAGCTCAGATTACATATTTAATGTACTGTTTAATCTGTAAACTCAGTTTATATATTTAATGTACTATTTAATCTTAATCTTAATGTAATATTTAGTGGGTTGAGTCCCACAGATTTCAAGCGACCCCTGGTATAAAAATAGATTAAATATATGATGATTTGATTTTTTTTTTAAATAAATATATTAATTTATGTATATATTATAATCAGAAAAAAAATTATAAATAAATAAATAAAAGGGGTCCTCATCAATTAGGAAGAAAAATTAAAGTATCCATTCCCAAAATGGTCCCAGGAAAACAATTGTGCATATTTTGCCCCCGAAGCCAGACACAGTAAACCAAGGAAAAGAAGAAAAAAGGAAAAAGCAACGCACTATCTACGAAGGACAGCGAGAAAATCATCAAATGATGAAGAACAATGGGAAGAACATCACGGAAAAACTAGGTTAAGTACAAACAGATACACACATGCATCCATGCACTGGTTTATGCGTCTTAATATCGCCCAATTGACTACGGTCTGGAAAGGAATAGGCGCGTCTCCGCCAGTAGAAACTAGTGAGGCAAACATGTAAAATAAAAAAAATTAAAATGCCTGCATCCTGAATTACCTCCATTCGTCTGAACATATGTCTTGCCACTGATCAAAGGCAGTTCGGGACTAGTAACTGGTTGTATACAGACTCTGCAGGGTCTTCTGAACCAGTATGAAGACGTTAAGTTAAGTTAAGTTAGAGAGTGAGGTTGATTGCCAGCGCAGCTTTTTTCCTCACTATAATAATCCAAATACAGCGCAAGTTACATCAGCAAAACAAACCGACTGGTGATATCGCCATCATCCCTTGTGATGGACAACTAAGTTTTGTTTTAAATCTGTAATCTCAGTTTACATATTCAATGTACTATTTAATCTGTAAGCTCAGATTACATATTCAATGTACTGTTTAATCTGTAAGCTCAGATTACATATTCAATGTACTATTTAATCTGTAAGCTCAGATTACATATTCAATGTACTGTTTAATCTGTAAGCTCAGATTACATATTCAATGTACTGTTTAATCTGTAAGCTCAGATTATATATTCAATGTACTATTTAATCTGTAAGATCAGATTACATATTCAATGTACTATTTAATCTGTAAGCTCAGATTACATATTTAATGTACTATTTAGTCCTTAAGCTTTTTTTATGTATTTAATTCACTGTATCTATTTGATGTCTAGTCAAACTTGCAGAAATACTGCGGCCATATCAGCACTTTAGAGAGGGACAACATGATGCTAAGAAACCAGGTCAAGAAGATGGACGCTCAGGTACTGACCAGACAGACGAGTAGGGGAAGTAAGGAGGCAGGAAGCATGAATGATACAGTTCATTCAGTGGTGATTGTCTTTTCTTATTTTGTAGTCAATATCAGAATAGAAGTGTACCACTTTGTCTGTCCATAGAACTACTACATACTAACCAAGAAGGTTTTGAATATCTGTCTTATAATCATGGGAAGCTGGTTGGAACACAGGTGTGGCAAAACGTTTTATAATTTGGAGAGGGGGTGGAAATGGGGGGGGGGGGGGCGCTTTGGATAAAATAGCTTGCCAGGTTTAGCAGATATATTGACCTGATAAACGACACAGGTATGACTCAGTAAAGGGAATCTTAGAAGCTTTAATAATATTTTATTTGCAAGACTAATTGGGCAGGTACTTTGTGAGGTATGCTTCAGGGTTTGTACTTTGTGAGGTATGACCCTGGGTATGTACATTGTGTGGTATGCTCCAGGGTATGTACTTTGTGCTAGATGTGACCAAAGCATGCACTTTGTGTGAGATTTGACCAAAGTATGCACTTTGTGTAAGATGTAACCCAAGTATGC
The DNA here is from genome assembly GCA_036924085.1 of Ariolimax columbianus. Lineage (NCBI taxonomy): Eukaryota > Metazoa > Mollusca > Gastropoda > Stylommatophora > Arionidae > Ariolimax > Ariolimax columbianus. Next base: position 13,199,032 of record JAVGWX010000012.1, read on the forward strand.
ACTGTGTGTGAGTAATGACCAAAGTATGCACTTTGTGTAAGATGTGACCCAAGTATGCACTTTGTGTGAGATTTGACCAAAGTATGCACCTTGTGTGAGATGTGATCCAAGTATACACTTTGTGTAACATGTGACCCAAGTATGCACTTTGTGTGAGATTTGACCCAAGTATGAAGTTTGTGCTAAATTTGACCCAAGTGTGCACTTTGTGCTGGATTTGACCCAAGTATGCACTTTGTGTGAGATTTGACCCAAGTATGTGTGAGATGTAACGCAGGGTATATACATGGGAAAGTAAAAAAAAGTAACCTTAATATTTGTTTAAACAACATACCACGTTAAGGTTATATTTTGACTCCTCATAATTTGTGATATGGAACCCAGGCTGTGCTTTCTTGTGTGTCAGCATCACCGTTCATCTTCCCTCCTTACTTCAGTAGAGGAATCACGGGGTACACTGCAGTTGGCTTCCATTGTTATTAAGTGTTCTTCTGAAGGGCTCTGTTGCAATTTGGTTTACATGCCAAACTCAAACACAACCCTACTTAGCTTATGTTTATGACATGCTCAGTAGGTTTCAGTGGCCCAGTTATATTCTCCCCAGTTTGTACATACTGGATTTGACCCAGTTTATGATTAATGTAAGATGTTACCCAGTTTTGATTAATGTTAAATTTTACCCAGTTATGATTAATGTAAGATTGGATATTAACACTGAGAAAATGAAAAATATGATAACATAAACAAAGAGGACGTGAAGTATACTCTACTCATAAACAATTTACAATCAGACAGTGGAACAATTAACACAAATACAAGATGACTATCAAAATATAAGTAGGCAAGAGCAGATTGTTATACTGCACCTCAAAACGGGACACAACCAACTTCGCAGCCACATGTATACACAATTTAGGATTAGCAGCTCAAGTATGTGTACATGTGGACAGGCACCCCAGACTGCGGAGCAAATACTTCAGGACTGCCCAGAGTATGAGATGCTGAGGCGGACATACTGGCAAAGAGAAACAACACTGAAAGGGAAACTATATGGACCTATGTATGAACTGCAGAAGACAGTGAGGCTCATACAAGAGGCAACATTGCAGATGTAGACATACTCCAAGCGAACGAAAGAAGAAGAATGTAACAGGTGAAGAGGATTTTCCCATCCTGGAAATATAAAGAATAATGGAAAATGCAAAATGGAAATCAGGGTGAGCATACTGATGGCCAGATCTTTTTTCTTAAACTCTTTGAGTCATGTACTGACATCCAAACAAGCCACTCACAAATTACAAATGACAGTGATCAGGTTTTATGTATGCTCGTCTTTACTGTATCATGTAGAAATACAGACAATCAGCAACCAGGTGGAGCAATTTACTAGTGCATTTGAAATATGAATATCTATAGAAGAATGGTAGTCTTCTCATGACAAGACAGAAGGTAAATAGAAATTCTTGGAGACATTAGTCACAGAAGGTAAATAAGAATTCTTGGAGACATTAGTCACAGAAGGTAAATAAGAATTCTTGGAGACATTAGTCACAGAAGGTAAATATGAATTCGTTGAGAAATTAGTTACAGAAGGTAAAAAGAATTCTTGGAGACATTAGTTGTGTAAAAAGAATTGATGAACAAAATCAGTAAGACAGTTAAGATAATGTGGTTACATCAAAGACAAAATACATTGCTGAAAATAACACTGGAAAGTAGGATTGATGGCAAATGGGCCAGAGGTAGACAAGACTATAGGTGGGAAGATAACACGCAAATACGAACAAAGAAAAGCCTGGCAGATTGTATCATGAAGGGACAAGACACCTGAAAATTTCACCTGAACTGAAGCCATTGTTCCATATATTCTGAATGTCATTTATTTATTTGTCCAAATCACATCACATGCCACACTTAAGTCATTCAATGCTTCTCCACAACAGCTGCATGGGAAGGGAGATGAGCGAGACAAGTCTAAGCTTCTCCTGGAGCGGTTGAAGATGGTGGAAGCTGAGAACAGTTCTCTGGTCTTAGAAAATGAACAGCAGAGGCAGCAGTATGAGAAATGTTTGGATGAGATAGCCAACCAAGTTGTCCAGGCATTGCTGGCTCAGAAAGTAATTTAGTTATGTGTTCTGTAGCTTCCTTCACTTATAGAGAAATGTTTGGATGAGATAGCCAACCAAGTTGTCCAGGCATTGCTGGCTCAGAAAGTAATTTAGTTATGTGTTCTGTAGCTTCCATCACTGGTATATTTTTAACTTGCAAATGAGTGGCAGGGCAGTGTTCTGTTATGTTCCTAAGAATTTAATTCACTGCACTCCGGAAATATCTATAGGTGTTCAGTCTCTCTCAGCAAATGGTGGAAGGTGTGGATACTGATGGTTCCTGTCACTTGTTGGTTCCATCTTTTTATCAGCCCAACTCAACTCAAACTTCTTTTGCTTGAAAGCTCTGCAGTCTGTGAATTTAAAAGTCATGCTTTTCAGCGTCATCATCCATCAGGCAGTCATTATTACACAACGTTCACAGTTAATGGGCGATACTCTGGCCATCACCACCTTACAAATGTTAAGATGCCAAACAATATAGCCACTAACATTCCAACCTGGATAGTAGTAACTTCTATTGCTTTCATCTTTAAAGATAACGAACAATGTGAACTGATGACTATATGAACACTGCTTAGGAATATTTAGTGACATGTCTTTAGATGGGAACAACAATAGAGAGGAGCTTATAAACATATACTGACAATGGTCTAATGCTAGCAAGAATTACCTTCCAGCACTGAAAAAGTAATATCAAAACATGGTACATGTGTAGCAACCAAGATGTAACATCAGCAATTGATTACATATTAGTAAGACAAAATACAAAGAAGAAATACAACAGACTCAATATAATCTCCCACATCTGTAAAGTTACTGATCATAGGCCAGTAGTAGTGGCACAAAGAACATCAATGGGGACAAATGGGAAGAGAGAAAAACTGACTCATCACAAATCTAATAAAAATAAGAAGAGGAAACTATTAGAAATTAAATATGCAATCATTTAATCAATATTTTTGAGACACTAAATAGATACATTGAAAACATAAATAGTGAACAGATCATCTTTAATATGACCATGATAGATACACTCAATATGACATGTATAACAAGAAAAGTTCAGATATGGCAAAGAAAGAAAACAAACAGCTCCAAAGAATACTGAAGTTAACAAATCAATACAGACTACAAAGAAGTGTTACACTGCATTGTTAACACCCAGGATCCACAAATGTTATGTTACTTACCAAATAGCAATATGACATATGTCTCAAATGTTCCCTAATGTCAATAAAAGCTTCTCTCATCTTCAATATGTTCAATCTGACATATTTAACTGTATCTCTCACATTATCTACGAGGCATGCTCAAATGAAACCGGACCTAATTTCAACAATGGAACATACATATGATGCGCATGATAACGTCACTTCTGGTGTAAACAGCACATACCAACTGTCAAGTTAACAAACTGTTGTTATCCTCCAAATCAGTTTCTTTGGCAGACTGTTGAAAATATGGTAAGTGTGATACGGAATTCGTCCAAAGTTGATTAGCGAGCGGTGATTCGATTTCTAACAGCTGAAGGATGTCGACCAGTTTACATTCATTGCAGAATGCAGGCAGTGTGTGGTGACAAAAGTGTGTAGAAGACAACCGTGAAGAACAAGACAATAATATGTACCTGACCTGGTCTCGGAAGATCTTTCGTTAAATCAGGTCCTTTAAACATCATTGTCCAGTTCTTCATTGCTGTCTTCGACACACTTTTGTCACCATACACTGCCTGCATTCTGCGATAAATGTCAACTGGTCGATATCCTTCAGCTGTTAGAAATCAAATCACTGCAAGCTGATCAACTCTGGGCAGATTTCAAATCACACCCTACATGTTTTCAATGGTCTACTGAGGAAACTATGAGTCGGAGGATAATGACATTTTGCAAACTTGACAATTAATATGTGCTATTTACACCAAAAGTGACACCATAATGCTCATCATAATATGTTCACTCATATGTTGCAGTTTGGCCCGGTTTCATTTGAGAACACGCCTCGTATATTGCTACCAAGAATCATGAAGGACTCACATCATAAAGGAGTGTGTCATCTAGCACAATCTGGTCGTCATTAAGTGCAATTATTAATTATTCTTATAATCTTTGTTTTTTGCCTGTATATCCTGTCCCAACTTCTGGAGAAGCATGAGCATTACAGCATGTGAGCTTGGCTTGCAACCCCAATGTACCAGGTTGTAATCATGGACTTAAGATACAGCACAGTGAATGACAGCAGCCAGAGACGCTAAGCTAGCTGTTTGTGTCAAGGTCATCGAAACAGAACTGACCATGACTCTATTCCATCTCCAAGAGCAGCACCGGAAACAAGTTGCACTAGTGCAATCAGGCTAGGTGAATAAGGATCACAGTGCAAAGACAAACCTAGTACCCAAAAAAGGCATCTGAAACTAGATGTGTATCAGACAGAAAGGTGCAGATATTGCAGCCTCGCTGTAAACTGCGACACAATGTCACAGCGTCATTTTCAGGACAAAAGCCAAGGAGGAAGTAGAAGAAGAAACCACATCCTGGACATGTCATGGAAGTTTTCATAGTATGATCTTTTCTCCCAGTTGACTTAACTGTTGGTACTTGACAAAATCAAGGACAAATTTCAGAGCATCCACAGAAGCTACTGAGTTTGTGATCTGTCAATGGCACTTCCAGTAATGTGGGTGCCCAGGTGCAATGAAGCCTGTTTTATGATCCATTATCCAGTCCCAACTTCTGAAATACTAAAATAGGGATGTGAAATTGAGGGTGACATGTAGCAAGGGCCACAGATATGGACAACTGCTGCATAATGTAGTAGATATTGAATGTGAGGAAATCATCCAAGGCAACGGGGAGGCAGACAGAATGGCAAAAGAAGGTGCAAGACTACCACAAGCAGATTCTAGTGTGACCTACAAAGAGTCCAAAAGGTTTATTAGGGCCAGATACATGGCCAAATTGGAAACAGAACATACTGGCTACACAAACAATGATGCCTACTACCAGCTGAAAAAAAAGAGAGCAGGTCATGGTCTTCAGACTCTGCACAGGCCACAACAGACTAAGGTACCATCTATTCAATAAACTGAAGATAGGTGGTACTGACGAATGCACTTGTGATACCGGGAAAATGACCGCTGAACATCTGCTGCAAAATTGCCCGACATACGAGGACCAGAGAAAGCACATGTGGCCATCACCAGTGGCAACACTAGACAAGCTCTATGGCAGTGTTGACAGCTGCTTTCTTCGAACAAATTCAAGTTGACGTCTGACAGCGTACGAAGAAGAAAGTGAGGAAATGAACAATGTAATCTGTGTTCCATTACCTCAATGAGTATTGCACCATCTAACGTGACTGATGTTATAAATACCCCACTAGTTATCATACATCTTCCATCAGCTCTAAATATTGACATTTGCTTACAGACTCTGAGAGAGGAATGTCTCAAGTTACAGACAAGAGTCCAAGACCTGGAGCTGCAAAATAAACACCTCAACATGTTATTTCAACATCGGCTCAAGTTAACCTCGGACTCTGTACACAAGGTTAGTACATGCATGGCCAACGCAGGGAGTTAAATGTCACTATGTGATAAATATCTATACACCATGGTTAGTATTGGAGCCTGATAAATACCTGTACACCATAGTTATTATTGGATTGTGATAAATCTTTTTCTGCCATAGTTAAAGAATATGACCAAGCTCAATTTTGGGTGAGGAGGTTTAGATTGATGTGGCACCTGGAAGAAAAACAAATATTAATTCCACAGCAAGCAGGATTTAGACAACACAGATCCACTGAGGACCAGATCACTCTCATAGCACAGGAAATAGAGGATGCTTACCAAGAGAAAAAGCATACAGTAGCGGTTTGGGTGGATCTAGAGAAGGCATTTGACAAGGTGTGGAAAGAGGGACTTAAAGTCAAGCTACAAAGAAGTGGAGTATCTGGAAAAAATGTACAGATGGATCAGCCACTATCTCGAAAACAGAACAGCCAGAGTTCAAGTACAAGGGCAGATGAGCAAAAAAGGTGACACTTGAGCAAGGAGTACCCCAAAGGGGAGTACTGTCACCCACACTTTTTCTGGTGTATATAAACAACATCAAAGAGAATATGCCAAGAAGAGTCCACAGCTCCATATTTGCAGACGATCTGGCTATGTGGACCTCTGAAAAAAATTGCACTGTGGCAAACAATTGGATGCAGCAGGCCCTAACATCGTTGGAGGAATGGGCGAAATCATGGCTGGTCAAAATAAATGAGGAAAAAACATGTACGATATTCATGCTTTCAAGTAAACCACAGAACACCAAAATAAGTCTTAACGGCAAATATCTGCGGCCAAACGACAACCCAAACTACTTGGGCGTCACATTTGATCGGCGCATGACATGGAAAAGTCAGATCGAGAGATACCGAATGAGAGCAAGACAAAGAATGACAATCATGAGGAAACTTGCTGGCACAAGCTGAGGAGCAGACGAAAGAATACTAAAGAAACTGTACACTGGAAGAGTGAGACCAGTTCTCGAATATGGCATTGCGGCATGGACAACAGCAGCAAAGACGAACTTTGATAAAATTAGCAAACTTCAAAACCAAGCCACGAGAGTTATAACAGGAGGCATAACGTCAACGCCAATTGTAGAACTTGAAAAGATTACAAATCTGCAATCCATGACCGACAGAAGAGACTGCAGAGCCCAGCAGCAAGCAGAGAAACTCAGAAGACTGACAGACCATCCAATGCATCAGAGACTAAATAGATTTGGAAAAGGGAAACTAAAGCAGAGAAACTTTACACAAAAAGCAAAAGCAAAGATGAGCGAAGACCCTATGAACACCATAACAACACCAAAGCCCATCCCTACTGTACGCAAACCCAAATGGAAGCAGCATATCATTCCAGAGGTGGTAGAAAATATACCAGGTATTGGAAACAAGAACAGCCAGACTGAAAAAGAAAGAAGAGACATAACCCTGAGGTGCATAGTTGAAAACTACCTAAGCATGGACTGGACCTATGCATACACCGACGGTTCTGTAACAAACACAACACAGAATGGAGGGGCAGGGGTATTCCTGAGCCTAACAAATGGTAGAAAAATAACACTGTCAGTGGCAGCTGGAAAATTCTCAAGCACTTTCAGAGCGGAGGCAGAGGCACTGAACGCTGCAGTAAAAGCAATGCGGACAGGTGAAAGTAATGAAAGCCAGATAGTCCTGTTTACAGATGCCCTGGCCGTGGTTACAGCACTAATAAGCCAGAAAAATACAGAACTCAATGATTTAAGAGCAGTACTCTGTCAACTATGCCAGCAATCCGCACCAAAAAGAGTAGTGGTACAGTGGGTTCCATCCCACTGTAACATCCTAGGCAACGAGGAGTCAGACAGACTGGCAAAAGAAGGTGCAAGACTACCACAAGCAGATTCTAGTGTGACCTACGAAGAGTCCAAAAGGTTTATTAGGGCCAGATACATGGCCAAATGGGAAACAGAACATACTGGCTGCACAAAAATGATGCCTATTACCAGTTGAACAGAAGAGAGCAGGTCGTGGTCTTCAGACTCCGCACAGGCCACAACAGACTGAGGTACCATCTATTCAATAAACTGAAAATAGGTGGCACTGACGAATGCACCTATGGTACAGGGAAAATGACTGCTGAACATCTGCTGCAAAATTGATTGACATACGAGGACCAGAGAAAGCACATGTGGCCATCACCAGACAAGCTCTATGTCAGTGTCAACAGCCTCAGGATGACAGCGGCTTTTTTCGAACAAATTCAAGTTGACGTCTGACAGCGTACGAAGAAGAAGAAGAAGGGTGAGGAGGTTTGAAGGTAAATCTGACTTTGTTAATCTTGGTGTTAACATCTTGGTTTGTTCCTCCATCTTTATCAATGTCTTCTACAGTTCCCTACTGTCAGCACTACTGAATAACACATACATTTTTCTAAGCTTGACTTTGTCACCATGTTCTACCCACAGGTGCAGCACACATCTTATGCAGCTGGCCATGTATGTCAGACATCTATTTCTGCCAACATGACTACAGTAGGGGCTACTTCGATGGAGGAGATGTCCCTAGACTGTCTGGGCAATGCCAGCTCATTACAAAGCATGTTCAGTGAGATTGTAAGTTGCCATGAATAGCCAGGCATTTGTCCCTGCTTACATTTAGAACAAGCCAGGAGAATCTTTTATTTTGGACATTAATTAATGAAGGATTGAAAATACAAAGTATAAAACAGGAAGAGAATTAAAAGGATCAAAGATGTATTCATTGTCATCCAACAACATGAGACAGACATTGTCATCCAACAACATGAAACAGACATTGTCATCCAACAGCATGAGACAGACATTGTCATCCAACAACATGAAACAGACATTGTCATCCAACAGCATGAGACATGACAGACATTGTCATCCAACAACATGAGACAGACATTGTCATCCAACAACATGAAACAGACATTGTCATCCAACAGCATCAGACAGATATTGTCATCCAACAGCATCAGACAGACATTGTCATCCAACAACATGAAACAGACATTGTCATCCAACAGCATGAGACAGACATTGTCATCCAACAACATGAAACAGACATTGTCATCCAACAGCATGAGACAGACATTGTCATCCAACAACATGAGACAGACATTGTCATCCAACAACATGAAACAGACATTGTCATCCAACAGCATCAGACAGATATTGTCATCCAACAGCATCAGACAGACATTGTCATCCAACAACATGAGACAGACATTGGCATCCAACAACATGAGACAGACAATGTCATCCAACAACATGAAACAGACATTGTCATCCAACAGCATGAGACAGACATTGATACCCAACAACAACAAGAGACAGACATTGATATCCAACAACATGAGACAGACATTGACATCCAACAACATGAGACAGACATTGACATTCAACAACATCAGGAGACAGACATTGGCATCCAATAAATAAATACACACATTAAAAAGAAACTAATGAATTGTTATGCTAAGTATAATATTTATGTATGATTTGGTCATTGATATCAGATCCATGATTGCAAAGTTCACAGTTGATGTAAAATTATGCGGCAGGGTCTCTTCTCTGCAGAGGTGGATCTGTTGAGATTGGACTTAGATACTATTCAAAAATGGTCTGAGAGCTGACAGATGGAGTTTATTGTTGAAAAATGTACAGTCATCCACATGGAAAGATCAAATAATGAATACAATTACAGGATGAGAGAGAACACTATTAGGACAATGAAAGAGGAAACTTTCAGATATCCAGTACAAGTTTGATTTAAACTGACAGGGAAACAGAGGGAACTCTAAGTGGTAATGCTATTGTGGGGTAATGCAAAAATAGAAATACACGTGGTGAGAATATTAATGAAAATTAATCCATAATTTCCCTCCACATTAATGGCATCTAATGTTTCATACTAATATATATTTTTATTATGAATACTTGATGTCTTAGGTAATTTCATTATTTATATGTCTTTAGATTTATTAATCATAATTTCAGCCTTGGTTTGTTTAATATTTATTAATTTAATTTGGGAAAAAACTTTATAGCAAGCAAGGCTGCTGTGCTTTCTTCAGACTGTAAGATACAAATCTAAAAAATTAGACGAGATTATAAAGGATTGAATACATTTTAAGAATTGGATATGGAGTGGTCTTTTCTGTTCTGCTTTAATGTTTGAAAATGCTTGCAGTTGAGCTAGTCTTGGAATACTTACAATTGTGTGTTACATTTGTCTCACTAGATGGGGGATGACAGCCCTGGAAAGCCTCAGATGAGTTCCCCACCTCCTTGGCTGCGAGATAAGTTACTGGCAAGTTCAGGGGCTGAGGGAGACACAAGTCCAAGCTCAACTGCCTCGTCAACTTCCACAGTTAGTCTACCAGCTCCTGACACCACAGAACATCCTGACACCACAGAACATATTGTACAGACCAAGATAGAAACAGAGTTCCCAGCCACAAATTCAAGTCCAAGAGTAAAACACATCAGGGTGTTTGAAAGAAGAGCAAGAAGTTTAGAAAGAGGGTTGTCCACTTCCTTCAGCTGGTCACGCAGGTCAGGTAGGGGAGGAAACCGAACCAGAAGAGGATCAGATTCATGTGACAAAAGTTACTCCCCTGTTCAGAGATTGACACAATCAACATCTGCAGATGCTATCAGCAACTTTGAGACTCATGAGAAAATGTCCACATCACAATCACAGCTCCTGGCAGAGGCTATACTCTGGACTAGTCCGTCATCTCAAGATCGATTAGCTCCCCAGAGCTTGTTACAATCTCTGCCAAATGATGACAGTCCTGCAGTGTTCATGGCAGGAGCTGACTTTAACCACAAGAGTTTTGAGGCATTCAATAAAAGCTTTGAGAAATTGTTAGCCAAGAATTCTTCCGAAGATGCTGTGTCAAAACTTGCAGAATCTGATACTGTAATAAAGCCAATTCATTGTCAGAAGCAGTCCACACCATCTCAGTCTCCAGCATCTCATAAAGTATCCAGCAAAGGAAAATCCTCTCATTCCCACGTCCTGAGAAACCCTTTTGCCCAGTCTCTGAAGACGCCAAAATCTCCGTCTATTGTACCAGGTCAGTATTATTACTATGATTACAGTGATGAAGATAGCGACTCTAGACCTGTATCCAGAGACTTTAGCACTGCCTCAACAATGTCTCTCAACGAACTCTTAGACAGCAGTGCCGAAGGGGAAGTAGCTCTGGATGATGATTTCTTCTCTGACTGGTCCTCAGTTTGTATATCCCCACAGAGGAGAATCGATTGCTTGTCTGGCATCAAAATCTCAAACTGTGCCGTAGAATCAAAACACAGGAGTGATTGCTTAAGTTCTTCCTCAAGATCTCGCTCAATTTCATCTTCTCCAGACATTTCTGGGCTACAAGGGGATCATAAGATGTCATCCCTCAAAGAAATGAAGTCCAGACTGGAAAGGACACTACCTAATGGTGCTGACGTCAGCCAGAGAATGACAGAAAACTCCAGTGACATTAAATGCATTGTAAATAGTTTAAGCCAAAATATTGTTGTGCTTACAAGCACAACAAAGGAAGACAACTGTGATAGTAGTTTTGCTGTCTCAGTGTCTGATTTCCAGGAAGTAAAAACAGGAGACTCTGAGAGTACTGACACAGACAAGTCTAGGTGTCCAGGGGTAGCTGTTGAGATTCACTCTGAGGACAAACCCAGCCACTTTCTATCATCATCATCCCCTTCTCCAAACCTCAGTCAAAAGTCACAGGACTTGGGCTATGCCAGCAAGGGTAGCTACTCTCTGTCATCTCCTTTGCCGTCACCTTCTATGCCTCATAGGAGTACCCCATTGTGGTTACAAAGTACAAAAGACCCCCACTCATTATCAAAAAATGAACTGCTGACACTTGTGGTAAACAGGGAGACAATGGGTGCAGGCCCCAGGAATACTTCAAATGGGAGCAGCCCAAAACTGACCCGTCCAGGTCAATTAATCCTTGTGCCCCAAGATAAACATTTTAACTTTCAAGGATTTAGCTCTGCTAGCTCCACAAGTTCAGAGGACAAATCACCATTGAAAATGTTTGAGTCTCGACAAAATTCTGAAATGAAATCATCGGTCATTGAAGTCAAGAAGGATGGAACATTTATTCACACAATGCGGTCAATAGAAGACAGTAGTAGTGAGACTAGCTGTAGCTTATCAGCCAGTCCTTGCAGCCCAGTAAAGATCCCATCCAGAATTCCGCCCCCAGTTGCGAAAAAGCCAACACGAACGGTGAAACCTGAAGTAAGACCTCCAGACAATGCCAAAGACAATGTCAGTAAAGGCACACCTAAGAAATTTCCAGGGCCTGGAGCCACAAACATCACTGTTGGGTTTCTTTTGAACAACCAGCTATTTCCTGGACACACACACAATGAGACTGTAGATGATTTTATCAAGAACAAGAATCCTTCCAGTCATCCTCAAGATCATTTCAGCCATTTCCAGAGCAAATGTCAGTCATCTGACTCAAGTTTTGAGAACTTGAGAGTTGAACGGTCAGGAAGTAAAGATGATGGTTATTCCACAATGTCTTCAGACATTCATCCAGAAGTGCTGGAAAAATTTAGCGACACTCTAACACGCAAACTTTCTGGAAATGATTATGAGCCTCATAATGGTGCAGTCAAGTATACAGCTACAGAGATCCCTGCTTGTCGAATTGAAACAAGAAGAAATTCAGATCCCACAATACACAATCGGGATAGGTCCTTTGATTTAACAAGCGATCCAGACTCAGCCCTCGAAACATCAATTCACAGCACAGCAGAAATGGTGACCAGCTCATCGTCACAGGTTTCAACTTCTAGCAGTGACTACCCCGTAAGTCCTTGCTCCACAAATGTCTCCAGAATTGCCAGACTATTTGATGGAGAAAATACAAAACTGAACTTTGTAAACAGCTCATCCAGGCAGAAAGACAACTCATCCTCATCCAAGGCATCGAGTAATTCGTCATCTCCAGTTTCTCCAAATGCTTTTGTGCCAAGCTGCTTCCAACCTCCAGAGAGTCCACGGAGATTAGCAATTGAATTTCAGAAGTTAAATGCTGGCAAATCCCCAGGGAGCCCTGTTGCTTTCAGAAAAATTTCACCAGGGTCTCCTAAAAACTTGAACAAATCATTCAGTGGAATTTCACATCTTCCATCAAAACAGCTAAACAAGTCTGCCAGTGGAATTCAAGATATTTCATTATCTGACACAAAACAAGCTAATCCAACAAAGCCACCAGTTCATAATGCATCTTCAGCTTCAGGCAGCAGGTGTCTTCCCAAAGGCTTTTATAGCACGACCCCTCAGAAAACCAAAACTGCGAGTAAACCATCAACACAGACCAAGACACAAGCAAGACATACTTCAGGCAGTTCCACTGAAACTGGCGGAGATAAAATATCCACTGGAGCAAGTATTCAGGTTGGCAGCAATAATATGGATAATTCTGCTTTTGTACCTGCAGTGACATCTGATCTAAAGTTACCGTCACTGCCACCCATCAAAGACAATCCCATAGACAGAGATAAAAAGCTAACAAAGAATAACCAAGCAGTAAATGAGAGCAACACCAAATTGTATAAACATCAGCCAAAAACGTATGCAAAATCTACAAGTCATACTATGCCCAGTGATAAGAAAAAGGGCACGCAAAATCAAGCAAAGAATTTTGAAAGCAATATTGCGACTGCTAGAAATATAAACAGTAAAGATGGTCAGAAAGGTGCTTTAGTGATTAACAAAATTATAGATGTTTGTGTGTCTGGTAGTAATTGTCTTCTGGGTACATCAACAGCACCCAGTAATGTAAATAGTGACAGCAGAAGAGACTGTGTACAATTGGATTATACTTCTTCAAACTCATCAAGTTCCAGCGGTGTTCGGGTCATCCCTAGTTCACCACCACTTTCATCAGAAACTGTCCTTATTGACCCTTCATTTAGTCAAACCCATCTTCATCGCTATCATACTGCATCAACTTCAACAGAAGTCCATGTTCAACTCACGACTACGCTGCCCACAGATAAATCATTCAAACAAACGTCTCAAATCATCATGACCAACCACGGTTTTCAACAGTTCTCGTCAGATTCAGAAAACAATGATGATGATGATGACTCATCCTCGCTGCCTTCCATCACATTTGATGATAATTTTCTCGAAGACATCCCTGAAGAAAATGATAATGGTGAGATTAACAGTACCAGGGATGCAACCAATAGCAATTACATAACAACGAACAGCTTAATCATGTGCACAGATCAGCAGCCGTTGACATCCACTACCTCTGAGGAAGGTGGTGTTTACGGTGAACTGAACAATTCCACAGATGAAGCAGCTATGATTTCATCAAGTGATGCTCCTATCATTCAGTCTTCCAAAGGTAACAGGCAGCTTGTGTTTCAGGACCGGCTCTGTGACACCATACCTTACACTCAACCATTTCCTATACCTCAACCAGCCAATCAAAACATTGTTTCCAGCAATAAAGTTCAGTGCCTTCGAAGGTCCAAGTCAGAACACAACTTGTCCAGCAAACTGATGTCTACCTCATCATATGATGACTTTTCCTGTTTGGCTTGGAACAGTGGAAAAGTCCTGGAGAGGTCAGCCTCTCTGTCCGAGCTTGATCTTCTTCCTAAAAGGTCATGGCTGTTTGATGTGACACAAAGTCAAATTCCACACAGGAGAGTTCCAAGCACTGAAGTTAGTATGATCTCTTTCTATTCTTTTGTAGCAAGAAATTATTCTGAATGCAAATCTAGGATACCAAAACTTGGACTTATGGAGCTGCTGCAGAAATAATTACAAATACTTAATGGAAGACTGCAAAGCTGTTTTTCGAGGGTGTTGGGCAGCAGTCAATATAAATTCTTGTGAAGTCAGGCTCTTGACTCAGTTCAGGTGTCATCTTCACATTAGATGGTGACGACTGCTTGTGGTGGTTCTCCTAAATCCTCATCTCTCTTGCCTTAATGTTACAAATTGCCAGGATTTTCCTTGTCTATCTTTTGCTGTCATCCTACTGCTTACATCTTTGTTCATCAATTCACTTTCCACGCCTAATTCCTCCAAGACTTTCTTATTTGCATTTATTTCTCTAAGGAGATACCACCCCATTCTTGAATCAATATATATTCATTTCAAGGCATAAATTATCTACTCCAGTCATTCGTAATTTCCAAGTTTCCACACCATACAATAAAGACAAGTATACATAACACTTGATCATTTTTATTTTTAATTTCTTAGTGACTTAATTGGATGTCAATATGTGACTCATTTTGATCAAAACAGATTTGACTGACCCTATGCTCTTTCTGGTTTCACGTTGGTCAAAACAGATTTGACTGACCCTATCCTCTTCTTGGTTTCATGTTGGTCAAAACAGATTTGACTGATCCTGCCCGCTTCTTGGTTTCATGTTGGTCAAAACAGATTTGACTGACCCTATCCTCTTCTTGGTTTCACATTGGTCAAAACAGATTTGACTGACCCTATGCTCTTTCTGGTTTCACGTTGGTCAAAACAGATTTGACTGACCCTATCCTCTTCTTGGTTTCATGTTGGTCAAAACAGATTTGACTGACCCTATCCTCTTCTTGGTTTCACATTGGTCAAAACAGATTTGACTGACCCTATCCTCTTCTTGGTTTCACGTTGGTCAAAACAGATTTGACTGACCCTATCCTCTTCTTGGTTTCATGTTGGTCAAAACAGATTTGACTGACCCTATCCTCTTTCTGGTTTCATGTTGGTCAAAACAGATTTGACTGACCCTATCCTCTTTCTGGTTTCATGTTGGTCAAAACAGATTTGACTGACCCTATCCTCTTCCTGGTTTCACATTGGTCAAAACAGATTTGACTGACCCTATCCTCTTCCTGGCTTCCACTAGACTAACTTAAAAATAACAAATTTGTTAATTAGAAGCCAGGTATGTTAGGGAGTACAGTAAAACTCATTACTGGAGGTGGGGGCTGAAAGACAAGAAAGGTTCGGTGCTGTTTTACTGAACAATATTTTGACCTCAGTAAACATATGGTCAAGATATTAGAAAATATGTTTTTAATTCAGAGAGTGGTGAATGCTTGGAATGCATTGCCAAAGGAAGTTGTGAAGGCAGGGACAATTAATGTATTCAAAGATATATTGAATGTGCATAGCTTTTAGAGCAAGGAAATGTAAATGAAACCGGTTATATACAGACTCTGCAGAGTCTTCTAAACCAGTATAAAGACATTAAGTTAGTCTAAGGAAGGGAAGTTCAAAGAAATCCGACCAGTCAGTGAATGTCAATCAAATAAATAGAGTGGATTATGTAGCAGCAAAAGGATAATGTGCTCCCAAAACCTCTCTGAGTTAGGCTATGCAGTGAGGCAAGGTCAGCTCACTTCAAGAGCCTAATTACTGGGCATCACGAATGTTCTATCCAGGTGTTTCGGATAATGTGTATCCATTTCTTGTGTCCAACACTCTACAAATGTTCCTTATGTTATTATGTTTAATTTACCAGGTGTTAGAATGGGGAAGGAAAGATGAAGTCTAAACAAATAACATAATAACAGAACTGGTAACTCACACCTTTCAAGTTCAAACATATAACATAATGATGGAACTGGTGACCCTCCCCCCCCCCCCCCCCCCACCCCCCACACCTCTCCCTTCACTTCTCTACTATCCCTGCAGGGATGTTAAGGTCTTTGAATATACTTGTAATCAGGTATGTAGACATACAGATGATTGGCCAATTGTCTCTGCATAAATTAGCTGCCTTCATGCAGACCACAGTTGGATAGAATTGTTGTACCTTTATCATTTTTGCCCAGATAGTGGCTAACAGCCTGCTCATTTTTGTTATCAACTGCCGAGATTTATTATGTGCGCAGTCTGTACATGGGACCTCCAAGCTAAATGTTTACTAGGCATTGGTCTCACCTCCATTGATACCAGGGCACTCTTGAAACTTGTGGGATTTGAACACACATCAAGATGCACACCATTTCTCTGTATATCCACACTTCAAACAAAGACAGCAACTCTGTTCTTCAATCATTTGTTCATTGTCCATGTTTCTGCACAATACAGTAGAGACAGTCACACCTGATCACTCTCATTTTTAATTTGTGTGTGACTTGCTTGAACAACATATATAACTCATGTTGGTGAAAGCAGATTTGTCTATCCCTAATCTCTTCCTAAATTTCATTCTACATCTCATCTACATCTCCCATTTTCCATTACTATGTTACCAAGATAGGAAAAGCTCTTGACCTGTTCCAGTATTTGACTGTCTATCAGTAGAAACACAAACTCACAAAAGCTGAGACCCTATACAATGAAGTCTTTAACATGACACCCCCAATGGCAATACATTCTATGTTACTACCATTCTATATATAGATTAGAGTTCCAGAAAACCAAGAATAATCTTTTGTGATATAATCCATAGGATGATCCACATCAAGAACTTTTGTCAAGTAACCACCAGCGGACACAGTGGATTTTTCTTCCACCACCTCCTACTTCAGGAGGTTTTCCACCATATCAAAACCTTTACCACCAGCAGGCACACTGCAGCCAGTCTCACCACTATCAGCAGCACCATGGTAGTCCATGGGTTCAGACCCTGCGGCTTGACCTCTCAGATGTTACAGAACTAGATGAAGATGGATCTGAACTGGCCACCACGCATGACTCTCTCTCCTCAAGCCACCTGGACATGGCCAATGATGAAAGCCTTTGGTGTGATGTCGATGAACAGAAGCGATTCAACAGCCAGTTTTACAGTCTTTGCAAAGTTGATTCTAGCCGTAGCTTACTGTCTTCGGGCAATGAGAGCAAAGACAGGCTTTCTCTGAGCAGCCTGAATGAGATCTTGAACAACAAAAGCTTCGACAATGCTGGTGACAATCCAGGTGATCTGAATGTCCAGGAGCCTAAGTCTGAGGCAGAGAACATTGAGGAAGAAGATGACGTTGCCATAAGGGAGTTTGATGAGATATCCCGTCAGATTGCAAGCTTATCTAAAACAGTTGATGAACTTAACCAAAGTTTGTCCAGCTTAAACAGTGGAGAGTTTGAGGCCTCATCCTCTCGCCATAATCAGCAGAAGATTGAAAAATCTTCTCTCTATAAACAGCAAGAGAGCAAAGCCAGATCTGCTATCATTGATGGATACCACTGGGCAGATGATGAGTTCTTTCTGACCTCATTCCCTGGTGAGATTGTTTTTGAGAGCAATGACTTGATCTGTGATGATTCCTTTGGAGAAATCTTCACCCAAAGTAGTTCTTTTGATCTGAATAGTACAGAGGATGCAACATCTGAATTCTACCAGGTTCCAATAAATGATCACCTGAATCCTTTCACTCATAGAAACTCTGCTGGCCAGGATGAGATCTTTGCAGGATCCTTCTATGATACCGTGAAGGAAAAGCCTGTTAGAAAGAGGAAGCAGCAGTTTCTGTCTCGAAGTGGAAGTGATGGAAATGTCCAAGACAAGTCAACAGTTGTAGAGAAACCTCTTTCGATGCCCATTTTTCACAAAAGCATACAGGAAGGAGAAGTAGAGACAGCAAAAGGAACAACAGATGTGAAAGAAGGCAACACATCCAGCATATTGACAAATGGTCAGGTAAGTCTATGCTTACTTCCCTACAATATTTCTTTGATTCTAAGATGCACATTTTTTGCAGTTTGAATGTCTCTAAAGTCGGAATGTGTGTCTTAAAATCAATTACATCTTACAATCGTTGTTAAAAAAAAAAGAAGTCTGGCATCAGGCATCACCTAACGCAAGCACACATTTGGTAGTGGAGATTTTCCTGTTCATCTTTTTATAATATTGTTGCATTTTTTAAGCTGTTGTTGTTGTTGTTGTTGTTACGGACCCAGCATCAGGGCTCCCATTATTTGCTCCAATGCCATGTAAAAGTATCTATACTTGCTTGTTAGTTGTTGTTTAGTTCCGTATACAAAGTATTCCATTTATCTGGCCTCAGAGCAAGAAGTATTTTCCTATCATCGATCGTTGATTGCAGAGCATTCACTGAGGTGATCAATGTTTTCATTTGGGTGTGTACACAGCTGGCACTCTGTAGTGAGTTGTGGGAATCAGTGTAGGTGCTTTTTGAGAGGGTGTGTTTGGTTCTCAGTTATAAAATGGTGCTCTGAACCTTCCTTATGAGTTGATTGATATTCTCATTTGAAATGGTGTTTTCCATGTCTGTATACCTCCCTCCCTGTGTTTCCCTTGGCCAACCTGTTTGTTCAGTCACATTTCTTTATTTGATGTTATTTTGATATGTTTGTAGAGTTGTTGCTGTGTGTGACTGTTCTTACCTTGGTCCATTCTTTGCTAGTCTGCTTGTCTTGTTATTGTCAGGTGTATTTGAGTGTCAAGGAATCCACTGCATATCTATTTTGATGACATGGGAGGTGTTAATATGGTCAACATCTAGAGATATTTTGAGAAGCTCAGGTCTGCAATGTCCAGCATCTTCTAATGCTCGAAGAATCTCTGTAAAGATAATGTTTTGGACCTTTGAGAGAAACGTATCCAAAACTTTTCTCAGATGGTACAAGGTGGCTTCCAAGTGCATTGATTTCAGCTTCATAGTTGAAGCAAAACTCCTAGAAAGCATCCAACTGTTTATGTCATGATTTGTCTGGGTTTTCTATATGAATGACATAATCTTCTTTGATGGTGACCGTGAATGCAGAAGGGGTGTACTGGGGTCTATGTGTATGACAGGGACAGGAATATCACCACTGCCCCACAGAGAGCATATCGTTAGAGACGACTAACTGTGTGACATGTCATAGTACCAGCCATGGTTAGGTGGTTTGTTAAGAGCAGCATAGATGGCACCTAACAAGCTGTGGGTCTACTCTGCTCTAGCTTTTGAGTTTATTAAGATGGACTCACACATCAGTTAACCACTCTCCATAGTGGAGTAATAAGCTGCTCAAGCCTAGCCCGCCAAGCAGGAAATCCTGCTCCTGACTACACTCACCTCACACCAGAGATGAGACCTACACTGGGGCTTATGCCCCGGCAGAAGTAGAGGTCAACTAAGACTAAGAATGCACATCAATCTGCATATACATTTGTTCACATAGGCTTCAACAGTTGCTTTAGTTGCCTACAAGAACACACTTGGATCTGAATTTTTGATTGTATTATCTATTAATGTTGTCCAGTATTTCTGGTGTTTTAGAAATACTTGTGGTGGTATGTCTTTTACTACTCTCTGTAACTCTTGTCTTCTTTCTGGGGGGTGATACTTGACTTTGATTTCACTAACATGATGGAGTACAGACTTAAATTTAATTCTACAATTTGGCTGCCAGTTTTCCCACAAGAAGCCTGTTTGGGTAATCCAATTTCCTGCTGCTTCTTCGTCCTTAAGCTTCCATAACTGCTTTATTCCTCCACATTTCAATTGGTTCCATGTTTGTGTAGATTTTGCAAGCTGCCATTGATGTTGTTATCATTGCTCCACTAATGAAGCATAGCGCCCTGTTCTGCATCCTTTCCAGAGATTCCAAGTTAGATTTTGAACAAGGTGTAAATAACGCGCTTTTATGTTGTTCATCCATCATAATCGATGAGGACAAATTTTTCAGCATTCACTATAAACTGTTCGAATGAGTTCAAAGATAACTAAATAAGCCAATCTGAGCCTTGAATTGCCTGTTGCACTTTATACAAGGAAATAAGACACCTCCTTCTACCGTGGTTGAAGAAGGGTTGATGTGAGTTGATTTGCGGAGCGAGTCATGCTAACACATCTGTATTTGGCACCATGTCCTGCCATCTAATCCTCAGCAGTTTCTGCAAGCAGTGCATGTGAAAGTGGTAAAATTATATTCTATTGCTGAGCGCACATAACCAAGGTGAAAGTTTCTCAAAATATCTTTGTCTGGTCCCCATGATGTACCAGCAAGCCTCTTTAATAGCTGTAGATGTCTCACTGCTTTATACTGAACTTTCTGTATGCAACGATGAAGACTGAGTTGTTGGTTAAACATAACTCTCAAATGTTTGGATGTTCCTCTTTAATCAGTTCGTGATCGTCTAATCTCAAAATTTATTTGGCAATTTTGCAGATCCTGATGAAGAAAGTATACACTGTCTTTTCACATGTGATTTTTAAGTTCCATGTTTCCTTAGTTTCAGTTTCCTTAGGACTCTATTCAGCATCTAAGAGTCGGATTTTATTTGAAGTTCCAGTCCAATTGAGGGGTGTGTCTTGCAATAAATGACATCTTCTAATTAAATAAATAGGGTATTGTTTTGTTTTTAAACACAGAAAACCACAGTGAATCAAGATAAAGATTACAAAAAGGTGGAAAGGTCTGCCATGGGGGCTATCTGTACTGGATCTTTAATATTTATGGAGATCTTCCAGTAATTATGGTTTTATTGTACACAAATCTGCTTCAAAACACAGACTTATTTTATACTTTGCAAACATCTACACAAAAACATAAAACAAATAGACTTGAGGTCTCGATGTAAGGTGTTTGCCACAGGTGCCAGAGGTCGCATGTTCGAATCACAGTGGAGACCAGGATTTTTTTCATGAATATCTTCTGGTAAAAATCCTCCTGATCTCTGGGTGGTGAGATCGGACTCCAGTGTTCAGTATTGAGCACGTAAATAAATTCCTTGGCAGTTGGGAATCAATAAGAGTAGGCTTAACGGCCACTGCCCGGATAAAATTTTTATTAAAAACCTATTTAAGTAATTTGTACCATTTCCCAGGTGGCTTGTTAAGAGCAGCCTAGATGGCATCTAACTGGCTGCGGGTCTACTTAGCTCTAGTGCTTGAGTTTATTAAGATAAACTCGCACATCGGTAAAAACCACCCTCCAATAAACTGGTTGTATACAGCTCTGTAGTCTTCTAAACCAGTAGTATATAAAGACATTAAGTTAAGTTAGACTGATGTTTTGTCATGATTGCTCCAAAAAGGATTATCAGTTATCCTTTCTCTCATTTTGTTATCATCAGAGTGATGACCAAACAGACAGACTCACTGGCTCAAATAATGACAGTGATGACAGCCTGGCAAGTGACATTGGTCTGGATCATATGATGTGCCAAAGATTGTTTGGTCGTAAAGGTACAGTTTGAATTATTCGCTTGAATTATTTGAAGAGTCATTTCTCTTCTACCCTGGAGTATAGAGGTTTGCCAGAAATAGCGCCATATTATATCCACTCTGTTGCCATGATTCCAGTCTAGTTCTCAGCCTTTTATAGACTATAATATTGTCATTCCATTTTGGGTCGCCCTCAGTGTCTGGCTCTTTGCTTCTCATTACTGATGTGGTTGTTTGCGAATGCCCACAATGAATAGGCGGGTTACAGTAGCTTTCCTCACATTCTGAGCGTGCTGATGAAGGTGGACCGGGGTCCTCCAGGCGGTTGTGCTATGCTTGGCTTCATCTGCGTTTCGCTCACTACTACGGGGATCACGTGGATATCTCACCCCATTAGCCAGGTTGCGATGAAAACAGCCCGTTTCCAGGGAGGGCTTCTGGAAAGCCGAGGTGAGGATTTTGGCCAGTATATTTTGCCTTACCCTGACTAACATGTCTGATCAGTATGTTGTGCCTAACCAGATGTTAGTCTTCCTCCCCTTACTGATGTGGTAGTAAATATTCTTTCATTCTGCAGATACGACCAGCCATCAACATTGAGATTGCTATACTCGAGTCTGCAAGGAAAAGGTTTCGAGATCTTACCATATTGTCTGATTGTGGGCCCTGTCTGTTCTTTGATATCTCATTTCAGAGACTTGGAGCTGGCTTTTCTTGGTTGTGATAATCGCCCATGATTGACATCTGTAAGTCAAAACTGGTTGAACGCTGTGCAGCCATCTTAGTTTTCCGACCTATTTGCGGATGTTCCAAGGAAAAACAAATGGATAAATGATGACAGTGATGATTTTTGGCTTCCCAAAAATTGTTTCTATCCAGAAGTTTTGTTAAACTCTTTCGCTATTTTATTGTTTTAGAGAGTCAAATTAACTGAGATTTTTGACACCAGTGAACATGGATAATCATGTTGATGTTGATGCTCCATCCAGATGTTTAACAATCTATCCATATTATCTGTTATGCTATTTCTGTTACGAGTTAACTTGGTAGCAGCACACCATTCCTATGGATTCTTCGTACAGTTGTATGCTCCAAACTGAAAACTCTTATGTCCACAGCTCATTATCCTACTGCAAATCTATTTAACACATTTAATTTAACATCTAGTGTAACACTTTTCTTCTTCTTCTTCTGATGCTCCTCTTTATTTCTTTCTTTTTTTTTACTGTAGATCACAATGATGCACACTGTAACGTTCTGCACTCGTTGTTCTTGAACTGACATAAAATTAGAATTAGTTTCCAAATGTTTTCTTAATAAATGTTTGGTGCTATCAATCAAGCACTTAACAATAACAAACAAATAAGACACATAATCTGGCTGCTATGTTGGGTGCTATCAATCAAGCACTTAACAATAACAAACAAATAAGACACATAATCTGGTTGCTATGTTGGGTGTTATCAATCAAGCACTTAACAATAACAAACAAACATGACACATAATCTGGTTGCTATGTTTGGTGCTATCAATCAAGCACTTAACAATAACAAACAAACATGACACATAATCTGGTTGCTATGTTGGGTGCTATCAATCAAGCACTCATCAATAACAAACAAACATGACACCTAATCTGGTTGCTCGCACAGCAGTCCATTATCACAGTCAGGTGGGGAGCTTCTTCTAACAGAACATGCTACCTTAGTCTAAGTCAACCTGTACTTACATGGACAAATGCCCCTGTGCAGGTCCCAGCTCTGGCATGAGCTGGATGTAGCTGGGAGGAGGATTTTCTGTTTAGCGGGCTAGGCTTGAGCAGCTTATTACTGTATTGAGATATGCCGCGGCGGGTCGTTATCTGATGTGCGAGTCCATCTTAATAGACTCAAGCACTAGAGCAAAGTAAACACGTTCCCTGTTAGGGGCCATCTATGCTGCACTTAACAAACCACCTAACCATGGCCAGTGTTATGCCATGTCACACAGTTAGTCACCTCTTATGGCATGCTCTTAGTGGGGCAGTGGTTCTATTCTTGTCCTTGTCATACACAAAGACCCCGGCAGTCCACTCAGGATACATTCTAATACTACATTATTGTATATCTATATCTTATTTTTGTCCTCAGTGACGTTATAGTGAAAAGGCATTGGATGAAATGATGGTTATGGAGTTGTTGTACATGATAAAGATATTTAATCATAAGATTGGGGAAATCTGTTGTACATGATAAAGATATTTAATCATAAGATTGGGGAAATTTGTTGTACATGATAAAGATATTTAATCATAAGATTGGGGAAATCTGTTGTACATGATAAAGATATTTAATCATAAGATTGGGGAAATTGTTGTACATGATAAAGATATTTAATCATAAGATTGGGGAAATTGTTGTACATGATAAAGATATTTAATCATAAAATTGTAGGTCCTAATCTATTACTGTCCTGAAACAAAACTGAATTTTAGCTTGTATGCTTTTCACTTTGTTTAACCTTTTTATGTTACTTTCCATTTAGGTCGTGTTCAGTCGTCCAACAATCACAGTAGGCCGTTCATTGACTTCAAAGAATTTGTTGTCAAGTATCAAGACTCTGAAAAGGAATCTATATCAGCTTTTGAGTTTCTGGACAGTTTTTCGTTTTCTCAGTCCACTGACCAAAAACAAAGACCAGATATAAATACGTATTCACAAGAAATAGAAAATGAAAGTTCGGTCAAGGAGGTTTTGAATTCTAATGAGGAAAAGCATGTTTGTAATGATATTTCTTCACAATCTTCTTCTTTGTATCCAGAAACATGTTCTAAGGAGATGAGAGATGTCGGGGTTGATGCTATGAGTCAATCTCAGCAGTCAATGAACACAAGCTTTGAGACTTTCGACCAGTCACTGCCTGACCTGGGTTTGACAGAAGAGCCACCAATTAGCAGCTTGAGTCAGCCCACGAACCGATGTGGCAGTTACAGCCTCTCAGAGGCATCCTTAAGTCAAAGCTTTGATCGAAAAGACTCTACAATGACACCTAGAAACACAATGGATTTATCGCTTGCATCAGCCGTTGGTATTGTAGCTCAGGGTGGATGTGATGCATCACAAACTAGGCCAAGATGTCACAGCTTAAAAGATCAAACCACAGACAGAAATACAAACAAAATGTCCAGTTTAATGACTTATTCTGATTTTGTTGCTGATTTGAAGCAAACCTCTGTGGTTGTTGATGCACTTCCTCCAAAATTGCCCCCGAGACGGCCTATTATTACCACCTCCAGCAGAGATCAGGACATTGCCCCACTACCTCCACCACCACCTTGCTTAGACAATGACAGATTTCACCCAGCTCACAAACAGCATCTACAACATCATCATGTTCCATATGTGAATCAAGTTGTTCCAGTTGTAAATTTTCAGAATTCCTCAAACTTTTCGTTTATGAATAACCACATGAACTCAATCCCACCTGCCATGGCTGCTCCACCTCCTCTTCCACCCTGTCGACCTCAGATCAGCTGCACACAGGATGGAAGGTCCCAAGTACTAATCCGACCTCACAGTATCCATCAGGATAAAGCAAAATCCAACGGAAGACCTCATTCTTTCAATCACTACCTCATCAACAAAAGCAACACAACGTTGGCCTCTTCATCACCAACGGTCCATGTAGCCACCTACCCAAGATCTCGGAGCCACTCAGAAACATCCAAGATATCCAAAAGAACACCACCATTGGAGAAACTCAAGGATGAGACCTCTTTATCCAGGATTCCACGGCGCAAGCTCAAAACAAGACGAGAGAGGTCGCAGCTCAAACAGAACACAGAAAAAGCACCAATAGATATAACAGACAAATCAGACAACACCAGCACTGGCATGTCTCAAAAACAGTGGCGCGACATCAGCATCAGTCATGTAACAGTCAGTGATTCCTCATGTGAAGACAACATTTCCAGCTGAAACAATAAGTAGAAGACTATGGACTGAAATCAGGTGTTCTCATTTCTCATCCCACAGGGATGAGTCGGTTCCTCAGCATTGTATATACTAGTCTTATCTTTCTTTTTTTGTATTGTTGCAATGCAATAAATAATGTTCCCATTAGTGTATATTTTAAAATTATGGCCATGAGATACTTAAAGAAAAGCACACAACATGGACATGAAAACAAGAAAGAGGAGAAGGAAATTAGACATGAGTGAGGGGGAAATAAAAAGCTTGAAAATAAAAACAAGAAAAAAAAAACCTACACTTAAAAAAAAATAATTGTGCGGCAATAGTCATTGAGATGGAAATAAGGAAAGAGTAATATGAAAGAACAAAATGGACATGGACATAATAGTAACAAGGATGAAGAAGAAGGAATGAAAGGAGAATGATTAAACAGAATCTGTCAGATACTAGTGTGACGTACGAAGAGTCAAAACGGCTTATCAAAGCCAGATACATGACCAAATGGGAAACCGAACATACTGGTTACACCAAAAACGATGCCTATTACCAGTTGAACAGAAGAGAGCAGGTCGTTGTCTTCAGACTTCGCACTGGCCACAATAGACTGAGGTACCACCTATTCAACAAATTGAAGATAGGGTGTACCGACGAATGCCCGTGCGGTACTGGTAAAATGACCACTGAACATCTGCTGCAGAACTGCCCGACATACGAGGATCAGAGAGAGCAGATGTGGCCATCACCAGTGGAACTGCAAGACAAGCTCTATGGCAGTGGTGACAGCCTCAGGATGACCGCCACTTTTTTTGAAAAAATAATGGTTACTGTCTGACTGCGTACGAAGAAGAAGAAGAAGAAGAAACAGAATCTGTCAGAGAATTTACATATTTTGGCCAAATAAAAAGACATTACACTTGGCTTTGTACTCAAAATGAGACAACGGTATTTTAAAAAGGGGCGGGGGGAGGGGTGGGCATTCATTCAGGACATCCACAAAATTCTAGCTTTTTTTTTTCCCCTGTCTTTCCCTATATCCACTTCAGTTCACTAATGATTGACACTCCTTCCTCACTTAGGGACATCCACTCCAAATGGTTTGGATTAAATACTTAAGTTTCAATGTTATAATCTCCTAGCTATACTTATAATATAGTTTAGCTTTATACGATCCACATTTGTAAACAGATAACTTTATTTATTAATATGAAACACAAGTTACTAAATATTCTATTCGTATTAGAGATTTTGAATCTAGAAAGATTGGGAAGTCCTGGCAAGATGGACCAAATCCAAAGTAGGATTATTTTAAGTTTTAGCTGGGCAGTAAGAAGCTTTCAATGGTAAGAGGGTTGGTTAATCTTGATAGATTTGTTTGTGTAAGAGGGTTGGTTAATCTTAATAGATTTGTTTGTGTAAGAGGGTTGGTTAATCTTGATAGATTTGTTTGTGTAAGAGGGGTGGTTAATCTTGATAGATTTGTTTGTGTAAGAGCGTTGGTTAATCTTGATAGATTTGTTTGTGTAAGAGGGTTGGTTAATCTTGATAGATTTGTTTGTGTAAGAGTGTTGGTTAATCTTGATAGATTTGTTTGTTTAAAAGGGTTGGTTAATCTTGATAGATTTGTTTGTGCAAGAGGGTTGGTTAATCTTGATAGATTTGTTTGTGCAAGAGGGTTGGTTAATCTTGATAGATTTGTTTGTGTAAGAGGGTTGGTTAATCTTGATAGATTTGTTTGTGTAAGAGGGTTGGTTAATCTTGATAGATTTGTTTGTGTAAGAGGGTTGGTTAATCTTGATAGATTTGTTTGTGTAAGAGGGTTGGTTAATCTTGATAGATTTGTTTGTGTAAGAGTGTTGGTTAATCTTGATAGATTTGTTTGTGCAAGAGTGTTGGTTAATCTTGATATATTTGTTTGTGTAAGAGGGTTGGTTAATCTTGATAGATTTGTTTGTGTAAGAGGGTTGGTTAATCTTGATAGATTTGTTTGTGCAAGAGTGTTGGTTAATCTTGATAGATTTGTTTGTGTAAGAGGGTTGGTTAATCTTGATAGATTTGTTTGTGTAAGAGGGTTGGTTAATCTTGATAGATTTGTTTGTGTAAGAGGGTTGGTTAATCGTGATAGATTTGTTTGTGTAAGAGGGTTGGTTAATCTTGATAGATTTGTTTGTGTAAGAGGGTTGGTTAATCTTGATAGATTTGTTTGTGTAAGAGTGTTGGTTAATCTTGATAGATTTGTTTGTGCAAGAGTGTTGGTTAATCTTGATATATTTGTTTGTGTAAGAGGGTTGGTTAATCTTGATAGATTTGTTTGTGTAAGAGGGTTGGTTAATCTTGATAGATTTGTTTGTGCAAGAGTGTTGGTTAATCTTGATAGATTTATTTGTGTAAGAGGGTTGGTTAATCTTGATAGATTTGTTTGTGTAAGAGCGTTGGTTAATCTTGCTAGATTTGTTTGTGTAAGAGGGTTGGTTAATCTTGGTAGATTTGTTTGTGTAAGAGGGTTGGTTAATCTTGGTAGATTTGTTTGTGTAAGAGAGTTGGTTAATCTTGGTAGATTTGCTTGTGTTATCATGTGCTTTGTGAATTGGACATCTACCTTCAACAAACCATCTCCATGTATACAGATATCCACTTTCTACATGCTCATTCCACTTCCATATCTTATGGCCATCATTTATGGATAGCTTCCTTAATGGGAGGATCTCATAGAATTGAAAATAGCGTGGAAAGATCAATCAACCATTAAATCAAAACTCTTCAGTTCACTGAAGAGCATAGGTCCTCAGCTACCAACTTACAGGTCTGTCTGTTCCCTGCCCTTTTCATCAAAATGTGTCAGCACAGGTCTGCTTTCCTCATGTTAGTTTCCAATCATCTTCAAGTCTGTTGTGATTTGCCTTACTCCTCTTACCCCTTATGATTCAGAATAGTGTGTGTCTAGCAGAGTGTCATCTGCCTATTTCTACATCCTGCATGAAGTGGGAACTTAACCATGATTGCTCAGCTGGAAAACCAATGCACAAGAACCATCAGTTTTCAAAAACATAACATTTGACAAAAGTACCATTTTTATTTTTCTGAAGGTGAACCGGCTTAATTGATAAATGACAATATGTTAGTCTTGTCCTCATCCTCTGGGTAAAATAGGTCTCGACATGTATCATCCTCTGGGTAAAATAGGTCTCGACATGTATCATCCTCTGGGTAAAATAGGTCTCAACATGTATCATCCTCTGGGTAAAATAGGTCTCGACATGTATCATCCTCTGGGTAAAATAGGTCTCGACATGTATCATCCTCTGGGTAAAATAGGTCTCGACATGTATCATCCTCTGGGTAAAATAGGTCTCGACATGTATCATCCTCTGGGTAAAATAGGTCTCGACATGTATCATCCTCTGGGTAAAATAGGTCTCGACATGTATCATCCTCTGGGTAAAATAGGTCTAAACTCATATATTCCTGAATCATTGAATAACTAACTACATGTAGAGTATTTGGCTTGGCTTAGTTCGTACTCAATCTCCTGCTACCAAACCGTAGAATGTAGTCCAGAGAACGGAATGTGTTGTGTCGTAGTCCAACACATCCGACTTCAGCAAGCATTTTTGAGTACTGGGTTAGCATTCCCTCTTCGATCCCATCTCCTTAGCCAGTCTGCACTGCTGCAGTCTGTTATCCAGAATCACCATGTGGAGGTGTAGAAGGGTCTTGGCAGCTCTGGTTCGCTGGCCCTGATGCTAGCAGTCAGCTATGGGTCGCTGACCACTGCAGCTCATGCGCTGCTCAGCATCTTGATCCCATGTAGAGTATTTAAAAGCAATGTCAAATGGAGTGGAAACGAGGCAGATTTCCAAACTCAAAATTAAGAGATTGAAGGGCTTTATCAACAAATCTCTGAAATTGTGTGGATAAACCACACATTGGAAAAGTTCCAAGCCAGTATCATCAGGAAATCTCTGCATGGAAGGAAGGAGATGAATTAATGCCAAAAAACACATAAAGAAAGATCTAAAGGTTGATTAAAGAAAAACAGTGAGAAGTTTTAAAGAACTGAAGAAAATAACACAGGATAAGTTCGCTTGGAGCGGGTTGGTTAATGGAATATGCACCCAAGGTGATAAGGGGGAAGTGTGAGAGTTGGTTGATGGCAGGTGCATCTAAGGTGATAAGGGGGAAGTGAGAGGGTTGGTTGGTTGCCTTTACACCCAAAGGTGATAGGGGGGAAGTGAGAGGGTTGGTTGGTTGCCTATACACCTAAAGGTGGTAGAGGGGAAGAGGAAGAAGTATGTTTAAAACCCAGATAACTGTATGAACCTCAGCAGACTTGCAGCTTGTGTATCATCAGATCTCAAAGTTAATATAACACTGCATAGTGGAGAAGTCAATCATAACACAAAACAGATTACATTCTGTCCTGTTGAGACTTGACATCACAGCACTTCAGGTAAACCCATAGCTGCTCAGTATACCTAAGCAAAGGGAGAAGAGTATGGCTACTGGTAGCTTCAGTAGTCTGCAAGTTGTACATGTCCCTCCCTTCTCGATTCACCTTTAATATAAAAATTCTGCAATCTGTGCATTGCCAGTTTTAGCATCCAGGAGATTGTCATTGATCAAATCTAGATTGTCATTAATTAACCCTAGATTGTTGTTGATCAACCATAGATTATCATTGATCAACCCTAGATTGTCATTGATCAACCCTAGATTGTCATTGATCAATCCTAGATTGTCATTGATCAAACCTACATTATCATTGATCAAATCTAGATTGTCATTAATTAACCCTAGATTGTTGTTGATCAACCATAGATTATCATTGATCAACCCTAGATTGTCATTGATCAACCCTAGATTGTCATTGATCAATTCTAGATTGTCATTGATCAAACCTAGATTGTCATTGATCAACCCTAGATTGTCATTGATCAACCCTAGATTGTCATTGATCAATCATAGATTAACATTGATCAACCCTAGATTGTCATTAATCAACCCTAAATTGTCATTGATCAACCCTAGATTGTCATTGATCAATCCTAGATTGACATTGATCAACCCTAGATTGTCATTGATCAACCCTAGATGACATTGATCAACCCTAGATTGTCATTGATCAACCCTAGATTGTCATTGATCAATCCTAGATTATCATTGATCAATCCTAGATTATTAATGTGAAACAACTACCATGTGTTGTCTTGGGTACAGATGTTAACATTTCTGTAGACAGTGATGTACTCAGTTTGTGTGTAGCCTCTAGCTCACAGTTTGTTCACTAGTTTCCTCTGTTGTTTAATGAGCTGCATGTTTTGGTATTTGGTGTTTCACCTTTTCTAGTGTTTTCTTCACCTGTGTCAAACAGTGTATTCATAATGGCCACAAAGTAGGTACAAATTTTTATTTATTTTAGCATATCATTTACACACACACACACTTTGTAATGTATAAGACTGTGAACAAGTCTTGTGTTGGCCTTACCCTTTACAGTTGTTGGAGGGCAACTCAGAGACTGGATGGAGCATATTCATAAAGGGTGGATGGAGCGGATTCATGGGGGGAGTGGATTCATAGAGGGTGGATGGAGCACAATTCACGGGGCCTGGATGGAGCGGATTCATATAGGGTGGATGAAGTACAAGTCATGGATCCTGGATGGAGTGCAACTCTGGGGGCTGGGTGGAGTATAAGTCATGGAAGTTAGGTGAAGTACAACTCATGGAGGCTAGATGGAATCGGTTAATATTGTTGTTGAATTTACTTGTACTAGGTTAATTCCACTTTCAAGGATGTTTCTTCTTTGGTGGTTGGTTACAGTGTCATCTCACATCCTGAGACGTACTTGAAAAGGTGGATCAAGGCCTTAGCACTGTGGGGATTACATGGTTGATCCCAAACTCATTGGTCAGACCAACATGAATGTGGGATGGTGTTTCACCTGACCCTGATTTTACTCTTCGCTCCCACCTTGATCAGTACATTTCCCCTGACGCTACTCTTAACTAGCACCTTGATCAGTACATTTCCCCTGACGCTACTCTTAACTAGCACCTTGATCAGTACATTTCCCCTGACGCTACTCTTAACTAGCACCTTGATCAGTACATTTCCCCTGACGCTACTCTTAACTAGCACCTTGATCAGTATGTTTCACCCGACCCTGACACTACCTTCACTTCTAGCCATGGAATCTGTTATTGCTTGCTTGGGTACAATACTTGTTTCAGGAAAACTTGATCCATGCCGTAGTTAAGTCAACCCAGCCATAAAATGGTACTTGTCTAAGAGCTGGGAAGACAATGTAGCAAAGAAGACAATCAGTGACCACACTTTATAAGCAAGTTATGGCTTAGTACAATGAAGTCTGTAGCACTTCATCCCTGACAGCAATGTTTGCTATGGGACTACTGGTAAAACTAGCCCACATCAGTAACTGCTGTCAGGGAGAAGTCTTAAAGACTTCAGTGTACTAAGTCACAAATTGTTTATAAGGTGGGGTGACTGATTGTCTTCTTTGCTGCATTGTCTTCCCTCCCTAACTCTTAGACAGGTTCCATTTTATATATATGGGTTGACTAGAGTACTCGCAACAGCAGTTGCACATGATACCTTTACAGTGAAAAGTGATTGCTCTACCACTATGCCAAACAGCCTTAAGAGACTACATACATGTTTAGAATCTTAAAAAAGGCTATAGGTTGACAACATAGCCATCCTGCTTTATATACTGTTAATGCATTGATAACACATACCTTTTACTTTTGAGTCTGTTATTGTGTTGATAGCACATCCATCTTGCTTTTGAGATGGTCAGTGTATTGAGACTTTGAGTTTATAATTTACCTGAATAAGTCCTATAGTAGTCACTGCTGATGGGGAATACAGTTTTGAGATTTCTTTGTAAGTGGGTCACTTTAGACAAAAGAAAAGGTGCTCGCCTATTTAGAAACGAATGAGAGCAAGAAACAGTGGAGGGGCTTGAATACTGCAACTTGTTTTATGGCCGGGTTGCCTAGGAGGTGAGATGAGCCAATTCATGTCAGAGATGGACGATAAGCTCGAAGGTCCGATGTACACTCTGTGCACAAAAAAGAATGCTGGTAGTTAAAAATAAAAAGGTATAGGCTGTTAGTGGCTGTCCGGGTAATAATTTCAAAGGTAATGACATTCCTACAGACTAGTAGCCAGCGTCAAAGCAAAAAATGAAGGCATTTCCTCCTTTTTCACATGGGGAAAGTGTTTGTCTTTTCTTCGTCTGCACAGACATGAGTATTTGTCTTCTCCCTGTCAACACGGGTCATCTTCTCCCTGTCAACATAGATCATCTTCTCCCTGTCAACATAGATCATCTTCTCCCTGTCAACACAGGCGCAAATTTTTGGTTCATAACCTATATATTCATAGGCACAAGTGTTCTATACTCCCGGTCTACATGGACACTTTGTTTGCCTCCTCCTTGTCCACACAGACATGAGTGTTTTCTTCTTTCCTCTTCACACAGATACAGTGTTCACTTTGTTCGGTCTAGTGTCTAGAGAAGACATGAATTTGGGGTGACAATACAGGTTTATAAGATAATCAAATCATCATCATCAAGTAGCATGTCCTTTGTAGAATGTCGCTCCCATCACAGTCTGTCTGAAAAAAACTTGTTCCCTTGCCAAAACACCAGCTTCCACCACTGTCATACCCAGACATTCCTGGATATCTTGGTGCCATTGTCTTCTTGGTCTACCACTTTCTCTTTTACCTGGCACCATACCTTCCATCACCGTTCTCTCAAGACCGTTGTGTCTCTTGATGTGACCAAAGTATTTGCATTTTCTAGCCAAAAAAGAATTGATAAACCAGTTCTCTTCTATGCTCAACTCTTGCCGAATGTCTGCATTTGTTTTTTCTCTGTCCAGGGTATTCTGAGGATCTTTCTGTAACATTTTGACTCGAAGGATTTGATTCTTTGTCTAGAAGTTTTGGTAATCATCCATGATTCACAGCCATAAGCTGCCACAGGAAAAACACAGGCTCTCAAGACTTTTACTTTTATCATTTTTTGGTGCCCTGCCATAATTTCTTCAGGCTGTTCAGTCTCTGCATTGCCATAGCTAGTCTTCTGATTTCTTTCGAGCAGTCGCCATTTTTGTCGATTCTGGAGCCCACATATTCAAAATGTGTGACCTGATCTATTTCCTCACCACCCACTGTAAATTTATGTTGACATTGTGTTTTGTCGGTGGTCATTATCTTTGATTGTGTTTTGTCAGTGGTCATTATCTGTTTTATTTATGTTTATGAACAGGTTTTGATCTTTACTGTGTCCATTAACGGCTGAAAGTAGCTGCTCTAGCCCTTCTGCACTTCTTGATAGTATCAATGTGTCATCTGCGTATCGTAACTCTGGAATCTCGTGCCCCCCAATCGTAAATGGGTCGAACATTTCTCATTATACATTCCGCATATATGTTGTACAGATAAGGTGAGAGGATACATCCCTGTCGGACTCCCTTTTGTACTGCAAACATTCCGATGTTTGCCCAGATACTCGGACAGCGGCTTGTTGATCTTGGTATAATGTTTCAATGAGATGGACTATGTGCAAAGGAAACCCCCTTTCTTTCATGATTCTCCACAGATTGTGATGTTTTACCGTGTCGAAGGCCTTAGTGTAATCAATGAAACATGTGTACAGGTCTACATTAAACTCTCTACATTTTTCATAGGTATTTCTTAAATTGAATATGTGGTCTCGGGTCCCTCTGTCTTTCCTAAAATCTGCCTGGACTACGTGAATTTCAGATTCAAACCTTTTTTCTTTCTTTCTTAACAGGATTCGCAAGAGTATCTTGCTAGCGTGGCTGATCAGTGCGATAGTTCGGTAGTTCGTGCTCAGCTTCAGGTTGCCTTTTTTGGGGAGGGGAATATAAATTGATTTCTTCCATGCTTCTGGCCACTCTGCACTGTGCCATATCTGTTTACACAGCTTGTGGTAGACTCGAGCACATGCCTCTCCTCCTGCTTGTATTAGCTCTGCTGGGATATCATCGCATCCTGGGGACTTTCCCTTTTTCAGGCTTTTAATTGCAGAGAGTACTTCATCCAATGTTGGTTCAGGTTCTTTCTCTTCCTTTAGTAGAATTATATTAATAATCAAAGGAAAGGATAAATTAGACTATAACAAGTTTTTTTCAAAATACAGCTACCTACAAGAACAAGAGGACACAAGACACAAATTAATTAAAGAAAGGTCCAGATTAGCAACCAGGAAATATTTTTTTGGTCATAAAGTGGGGAATGCTTGGAATGCATTGCCACAGGAAATAGTGGAGGCAGGGTCAATTAATGTATTCAAGAATAAATTGTATACACATAGTTGTTTTTAGATCAAGTGAATGTAAAAGAAAATGGTTGTATACAGACTATGCAGAATCTTCTAAACCAGTATAAAGAGGTTAAGTTAAGTTCTCCCTGCCTGTTCACATAGTCACAGCGTTTGTTTTTTCTGTATCGACATGTGTGCCCAACTGTGTCAGTATATCTCTAGTTGATCATCTGATATAAACAAGACTTCACATTTACAACACACTACCAAAGAGACAAACATTAAATCCTGCAAGTCCTATACTGTTGAGTAGGATAAAAATAAAACAGGAAGGCTGGACATCTCAGAGTTGCACCTTCCCCTGGCGTAGTAAGCCGCAAGAATGAAGCCACTCAAGAAACTTCCGACTGATAGTGAAATGTGAGTCCAAAATACAAACCAGAAACAGCACCTTCTAAAGCTAAACTAGAAGGATTTACAGAATAGAAGGAACGTTTTTGGCATCAGGCATTGATCTGTCTGGCTGAACATTAAGATTTCAGTAACATAATTGAAGACAAGCACAACGAATAATTGATGTGAGACATCTTTTCTTTGAAATGTTGGTTAGCTTTGTTTTGTGATTGTGTACCCTTAGCAATATTGTTCATACTTATGGAATCGAATATTTGTGTATATTGATTGGTATGTATTAATTGATAGTTGCTTTGATTTATCTAACCTGTGAATGAGTAATATGTGAATAATTTCCCAGCACTTTTTTGTAATAATCAAATACTACCTTTAGCAGTTTTGATATGATGTTTGTCAGGGAGATTAATAAACTATGAACTTTTTATTTGCTTTTGTCTAATTTTATTTAGTAAATTTTGTTTTAGGTGGCTAAAGAGGTTTGTGCTTGGACTTAGAAGTATTACCCTGTTTAATAAATGTCTGTGTGAGAAAAAGCTAACGTCAGGTTCAGGTGAAACATACTGATCATGACCCTACCTCACATCAGGGTTAGGTGAAACATACTGATCTTGACCCTTCCTCACATCAGGGTCAGGTGAAACATACTGATCATGACCCTACCTCACATCAGGGTCAGGTGAAACATACTTATCCTACCTCATATCAGGGCTAGGTGAAACATACTGATCCTACCACACATCAGGGCTAGGTGAAACATACTGATCTTGACCCTACCTCATATCAAGGCCAGGTGAAACATACTGATCGAGACTCAGATAAATACGAGAGATAGTCTGCCATAGTTCCGGTCTGAGCGCCATTATAGGCTGCTGAATTGTGACGCTCCCAATGTCGGAGTGATTTATATAACTTAACATCTTTATACTGGTTTAGAAGACCCTGCA
The DNA here is from genome assembly GCA_036924085.1 of Ariolimax columbianus. NCBI lineage: Eukaryota > Metazoa > Mollusca > Gastropoda > Stylommatophora > Arionidae > Ariolimax > Ariolimax columbianus. The sequence continues at coordinate 13,235,464 of JAVGWX010000012.1, forward strand.
GAGTCTGTATACAACCAGTTACATTTACATCACCTTGCTCTAAAATCAATGCGCATCCAGTTTATTCTTAAATGCATTAACTGTCCCTGCCTCCACTACCTCCCCTGGCAATGCATTCCAAGCAGACACCACTCTCTGACTAAAAAAATATTTCCTAATATCTAACCTGGACCTCTCTTTAATCAGCTTGTAGCTATGCCCTCGTGTTATTGTAGGTGGCTGTATTTTAAAAAACTTGTTATAGTCTAATTTATCGATTCCTCTGATCATCTTATAAACCTGTATTAAGTCACCACGAATTCTTCTCTCTTCGAGACACTGTAGGCCGGTTTTTCTGAGTCGTTCCTCATAACTGTAATTCTGGAATCCCACTATCATCTTTGTCGCTCTTTTTTGTATTCTTTCTAGCATGTTTATGTCCCCTCTATGATAAGGACTCCACACCTGTACACAGTACTCCAATCTAGGTCTAACTAAAGCTTTATACAGTTTGACGATCACTTCCTTGCTCCTATGTTTAATATTTCTTTTTATCATACCTAACATTGCATTTGCCTTTTTCACTGCTACCTTAACTTGCTCACTCACCTTTCCTGTATGATCTATAATAACCCCTAGGTCCCTTTCCTTATCTATCTTTCTAATATTGTTTTCTCCCATTCTGTAATTATGTTCCATATTGGATCTACCCATGTGGATGACTGTACATTTATCTACATTAAACTCCATTTGCCAGCTTACAGACCATTCTCGAATTTTATCTAAATCCGACATCAATATATCCACTTCCGCTTTAGATGAGACACTACTGCATAGTTTTGTGTCATCAGCAAATTTTGCAATCATGGATCTCATATCAATGTCCAAATCATTTATATATATCAAGAACAAAATTGGTCCCAAAACCGAGCCCTGTGGCACACCACTTTTCACTTCACTCCACTCAGAGTAGTCCTTATTTATGCCCACCCTCTGCCTTCTTCCCGTTAACCAATTTTCGATCCATTTGGCAACTTCGCCACCTATTCCATGTGATTTTAACTTTCGAAATAATCTTTGATGAGGTACTCTATCAAAGGCCTTTGCAAAGTCTAGATAAATAACATCCACTGGCTCCCCTTTATCTATGATTTTAGTAACCTCCTCCATGAATTCTAATAGATTTGTTAAGCATGATCTCCCTCTAGTAAACCCATGCTGACTATTTCTAATTAGATTGAATTTTTCTAAATGCATTACAATGTTTTCTTTGATTATTGACTCTAACAATTTACAGACTATGCTCGTTAAACTCACCGGTCTATAATTTGTTGGTTCTGATTTTTTGCCTTTTTTTAATAAGGGGATCACTCCTGCATCTTTCCAATCCCGTGGAACAATCCCTTTTGTAAGTGATTGAGAACATAATATAGCCAATGGTTTTGCTAGTTGGTTTCTAATTTCATACAGCAATTTTGGGTGAATACCATCTTGACCTGGACATTTATTCACTTTCAACCCCTCCAATTTTTTAAAAACCATTTCCTCTGTAATACAGATTGATCTTAATCCCGCTGTATCCATGTCTTTTTGAAAAATATCTATAGGCTCTGGGATCTCGGAGCAGTCTTCCTTTGTGAAGACTGTGCCAAAGTACTGATTTAGCAGATTAGCAGCCTCCCTATTCTCACTTATTATTTTCCCTGTACTGTCTATGAGAGGGCCTACTTTGTCTTTCGTTCTTTGCTTATTTCTAACATAAGAAAAGAAGCTTTTACTGTCAGTCTTGATCCTCTGAGCAAGTTTTTTTTTAAAGTCTATTTTTGCTGTTTTATTCGCTTTCTGAGATATGTTCTGCTTGTCCAAATATTTTACATATGTTTCTTTTGATTTACCTGCCTCTATATATTTTTTCCATTCTTTATTTTTTGCTCTTCTACATTTCACTACAAATCTAGTTATCCACTTTTTACGCTTGGGGTTTACCTCCCTACATGGAACACATTCCTCTTTTAGCGTTTCTAGAACTGTTTTAAAACTTTCCCACTCCTGTTCAACATCTGTTCCTACAATGATATCTTTCCAGATTATGTGGTTCGCTGCCTCTTTCATCCTCTTAACATCTGCCTTAGAGTAGTCGTATGTTCGCGTGTTTATGTTTACTTCTTTCCCTGCAATAAGATCCCAACGGATGATTTGATGGTCACTTGAGCCAAACAGTTCGCCAACGGTAACGTTTTCAATCATATTTTCCTCTGTGGTAAAAACTAGGTCGAGTATGTTTTTGCCTCTGGTGGCTGCTTCTACATGTTGAATTAAAAAATTGTCAGTTATGCACTTAACAAAAGGTTTTGACTCTACAAGTGCTTCTGCCATATCCCATTTTATTTCTGGATAGTTGAAATCTCCCATTAATAATAATTTCCCTTTACTTGCCTTTGCTATACTACTAATCAGCTCCTCATCTTCCTCTTTTTGACTTGATGGACATCTATAGCACACTCCAATCACTGTTTTTTCACCCCCACTTTCTATTTCTCCCCATACACTTTCATTTTTGTTACCACATGATAAATAATCTTTGATCGTTATATTAACCAGAATTTATACAGTATAATAAAACGCCACCTCCCTTAGTCTTGTCTCCAATTATCCTATCTTTCCTTAACATTGTATATCCCTCAATTTCAAGTTCACTATCTGCAATCTCCTCATATGTCCATGATTCTGTTAACCCTATTATATCTGGTTTTTCTTCTTCTACATACAGTTCCAATTCTTCTCTTTTATTTACTATGCTTCTCACATTTGCATAAAAACATTTTAGTTTGTAATGTTGTTGGTTTTCCTCTTTTTGCTTCTGCTTTATCATTTTAGTGTTTGCTTTTCTACTATGTATTTCACACTTCCCTGACACCAAATTACCCCTTTGACTACATCCTCTATAGCACCCTATTGTAGGCCTATCTTTAGTCTCATACTTCATAGGCCTTACTAGTTTAAATTTCTAACACAATGATAGAACATATACTTTGCTACAACATGCTGTCCTATCTCATTTAGATGTAAACCTCCCCTATCTAACATTTTACTTTTGTCTACTTTAACATCAATAAATTCCATTCCCATGTTCGCACATTATTTATTATACTGTATGTGTTTACCAGGATTATCCCACAATATTCTCGTTCATTCTTGGATATAATTGCGCATAATTTAGATGTGAAAATTAACTAGGCCTGTGTTTCCACTGTTTAGGATTGTGGAAAGTGCATTTCTGATTTCCCAATTCACTAAAGGATCACAGCTACCCACGCAAGAGGATCTGGATCATCGTGGTCATGTTTACGGTCAGAAAATCAAAAGTGCATAACGCGATAACGACCCTGCCATGAACCAACCAGCGGGAGAAAACGGTTTAACAGCAGCCGTGAAAACCGTAAAATATTCAAGAACCCATCTCTTAGGGCTTCGACTCACAATATCATCATGCACAAACAAACTACTCAAACATCTGCGGGAACACAACATCCTCCAAAAAAACAACTTGTCCGCACAAAATAGGACAAGAAAGCCAAAAACCAAAAGGGTAAAAAGAAATGGAATAAGAAAATTTAGAAAAATCCACACGGTACTCGGCACTGCAAAGACAGCCACAAATATCACACCGACACGTACGATAAGGAGTACTCATCAAACTCTCCCTCCTCGCGAGGCAGCGGAGTACAGGGTTCCCTATCTGGATCCCACATGGACCTTGGTCAACACACCCTCCGTCCAGGCAACACAGTTGTGCACAAAGTATGAGACTAAAGATAGGCCTAAAATAGGCTGCTATAGAGGATTTAGTCAAAGAGGAGAGTTTGGGTCAGAGAAGTGGGAATTAAGTAGGGGAAAAGCAAACATTAAATGATGCAGCAAAAGCAAAAAGTGGAAAAACAACAAAATTGCAAACTAAAATGTTGTTATGCAAATGTCAGAAGCAAAGTAAATACAATAGAAGCATTGGAACTGTATGTAGAGGAATAAAAACCAGATATAATAGGGTTAACAGAATCATGGGCATATGAGGACATTGAGGGATATACAATGTTAAGGAAAGATAGGATAGTTGGAGACAAGGCTAAGGGGGGGGGGGTGGTGTTTTATTATACTGTATAAATTCTGTTAATATAACGAGCAGAGAGGATTTATCATGTGGTAACAAAAATGAAAGTGAATGGGGTGAAATAGAAAGTGGGGGTGAAAAAACAGTGATTGGAGTATGCTATAGATGTCCATCAAGTCCAAAGGAGAAAGATGAGGAGCTGATTAGTAGCATAGTAAAGGAAAGTGATAGGAAATTATTATTAATGGGGGATTTCAACTTTCCAGAAATAAAATGGGATATGGCAAAAGCAATTGTAGAGTCAAAATCTTTTGTTAAGTGCATAACTGAAAATTTTTTAATTCAACATGTAGAAGCAGCCACCAGAGGCAAAAACATACTCGACTTAGTTTTTACTACAGAGGAAAATATGATTGAAAACTTTACCGTTGGGGAACTGTTTGGCTCAAGTGACCATCAAATCATCCGATGGGATCTTATTGCAGGGAAAGAAGTAAACATAAATGCGCGAACATAACATAAACACGCGAACATATGACTACTCTAAGACAGATGTTAAGAGGATGAAAGAGGCAGTGAACCACATAATCTGGGAAGATATTGTCGGAGGAACAGATGTTGAACAGGAGTGGCATGGAAAGACGCAATACTGGTACCAGTACCAAAAACAGGAAAGGACAAAACAGATCCAAATGGATACAGGCCCATAAGCCTACTGAGCTGTGTCGGCAAGCTGATGGAACGGATGATAAACACCAGACTGATGTGGCATCTGGAAGAAAAAAGAATACTAATTCCACAGCAAGCCGGCCTTAGACAGCACAGATCCACTGAGGACCAGGTCATCCTCATAGCCCAGGAGATAGAAGATGCCTACCAGGCACAGAAACACACAGTAGCTGTTTGGGTGGATCTGGAAAAGGCATTTGACAAAGTCTGGAAAGATGGACTTAGAGTCAAGCTAAGAAGAAGTGATGTTTGTGGGAAGATGTACAAGTGGATCAACCACTACCTCAAACAAAGAACGGCCAGAGTCCAAGTACAAGGGCAGATGAGCAAAAAGGTGACACTCGAGCAGAGAGTACCCCAAGGGGGAGTACTGTCACCCACACTCTTCCTGGTATATATAAACGATATTACAGAGAATATACCAAGAAGAGTCCATAGCTCAAAGTTTGCAGACGATCTGGCTATGTGGACCTCTGAAAAGAATCTCACCATAGCAAGAAATCGGATGCAGACGGCCCTAACATCGCTGGAAGAGTGGGCGAACTCATGGCTGGTCAAAATAAACGAGGAGAAAACCACATGCACAATATTCTCGCTTTCATTAAAACCCCAAAGTACCAAATTAAGTCTAAATGGCAAATTCCTGCAGCCAAACGACAACCCAACCTATCTGGGAGTCACATTTGATCGGCGCATGACATGGAAAAGTCAGATTGAGAGAAACCGAATGAAAGCCAGAGAAAGAATGGCAATCATGAGGAAACTTGCTGGCACAAGCTGGGGAGCAGACGAAGGCATACTAAAGAAACTGTATACTGGAAGAGTGAGACCAGTTCTCGAGTATGGCATTGCGGCATGGACAACAGCAGCGAAGGCGAACTTCGATAAAGTTAGCAAACTTCAAAACCAAGCCATGAGAATTATAATAGGTGGCATGAAGTCAACGCCAATTGTAGAACTTGAAAAGATTACAAAACTGCAATCCATGACCGATAGAAGAGACTACAGAGCCCAGCTGCAGTCAGAGAAACTCCGAAGACTGACCGACCATCCAATGCACCAGAGACTAAACAATTTGGGAAATGGGAAACTAAAGCGGAGAAACTTTGCAGAAATAGCCAAAGCAAAGATGCACGAAGATCCCATAAACGCACTAACAACACCAAAACCCATCACTACTGTACGAAAACCTACCTGGAGGCAGGATATATTTCCAGAGGTGGTAGAAAATATACCAGGTATTGCAAACAAAAACTGCCAGACTGAAAAAGAAAGGAGAGATACTACCCTAAGCTTCATAACGAAAAGCTACCCAAGCATGGACTGGACCCATGCATACACCGACGGCTCTGTAACAAACACAACACATAACGGAGGGGCAGGAGCATTCCTGAACCTACCAAATGGCAGAAAAATAACACTGTCATTCGCTACTGGTAAGTACACAAGCAATTTCAGAGCGGATGCAGAGGTACTGAGGGCGGCAGTGGAAGAAATGGTGACACACAGTGAAAATGAGAGCCATATAGTCCTGCTGACAGATGCTCTCGCCGTAGTCACAGCGCTAAAAAGCCAGAAAAACACTGAGCTTAATGACTTAAGAGCAGCACTCTGCAAACTGTGCCAGCAGTCCGCACCAAAAATGGTAGTGGTACAGTGGGTCCCATCACACTGCAACATCCAAGGCAACGAGGAGGCAGACAGACTGGCAAAAGAAGGTGCAAGACTACCACAAACAGATACCAGTATGACGTTCGAAGAGTCAAAACGGCTTATCAAAGCCAGATACATGACCAAATGGGAAACCGAACATACTGGTTACACCAAAAACGATGCCTATTACCAGTTGAACCGAAGAGAGCAGATCGTTGCCTTCAGACTTCGCACTGGCCACAATAGACTGAGGTACCACCTATTCAACAAATTGAAGATAGGGTGTACCGACGAATGCCCGTGCGGTACTGGTAAAATGACCGCTGAATATCTGCTGCAGAACTGCCCGACATACGAGGATCAAAGAGAGCAGATGTGGCCATTACCAGTGGAACTGCAAGACAAGCTCTATGGCAGTGGCGACAGCCTCAGGATGACCGCCGCTTTTTTCGAAAAAATAATGGTTACTGTCTGACTGCGAACGCAGAAGAAGAAGAAGAAGAAGAACAGGAGTGGGAGAGTTTTAAAACAGTTCTCGAAACGCTAAAAGAGGAATGTGTTCCATGTAGGGAGGTAAACCCCAAGCGTAAAAAGTGGATAACAAAAATTGTAGTTAAATGTAGAAGAGCTAAAAATAAAGCATGGAAAAAATATATAGAGGCAGGTAAATCAAAAGAAATATATTTAAAATATTTGGACAAGCAATACATATCTCAGAAAGTGAATAAAACAGCAAAAATAGACTTCGAAAAGAAACTTGCTCAGAGGATCAAGACTGATAGTAAAAGCTTCTTCTCTTATGTTAGAAATAAACAAAGATCAAAGGACAGAATAGGCCCACTCATAGAGAGCACAGGAAAAAAAATAAGTGAAAATTGGGAGGCAGCAAATCTACTTAATCACTACTTTGGCACAGTGTACACAAAAGAGGACTGCTCCAAGATCCCAGAGCCTAGATATTTTTCAAAGAGACATGGATACAGCAGGATTAGGATCAATCTGTATTACATAGGAAATGGAGGGTTTGGAAGTGGATAAAGGTCCAGGTCAAGATGGTATTCATCCAAAATTGCTGTTTGAAATTAGAGACCAATTAGCAAAACCATTGGCTATATTATGTTCTCAATCACTTACAAAACGGATTGTTCCACGGGATTGTAAAGATGCGGGAGTGATCCCCTTATTCAAAAAAGCAAATCCAGCAAACTATTGACCTGTGAGCTTAACGAGCATAGTCTGTCAATTGTTAGAGTCAATAATCAAAGAAAACATTGTAATGCATTTAGATAAATTTAATCTAATTAGAAATAGTCAGCATGGGTTTACCAGAGGGAGATCATGCTTAACAAATCTATTAGAATTCATGGAGGAGGTTACCAAAATGTTAGATAAAGGGGAGCCAGTGGACGTTATTTATCTGGATTTTGCAAAAGCCTTTGATAGAGTACCTCATCAAAGATTATTTCGAAAGTTAAAATCACATGGAATAGGTGGGGAAGTTGCTAAATGGATCGAAAATTGGTTAACGGGAAGAAGGCAGAGGGTGGGCATAAATAAGGAGTACTCTGAGTGGTGTGAAGTGAAAAGTGGAGTGCCACAGGGCTCGGTTTTGGGACCAATTTTATTCTTGATATATGTAAATGATTTGGACATAGGTATGGGATCCATTATTGCAAAATTATCTGATGACACAAAACTATGCAGTAGTGTCTCATCTAAAGCAGAAGTGGATATATTGAGGTCGGATTTAGATAAAATTCGAGAATGGTCTGTAATCTGGCCAATGGAGTTTAATGTAGATAAATGTACAGTCATGCACATGAGTAGATCCAATATGGAACATAATTACAGAATGGGAGAGAACAATATTAGAAAGTTAGATAGAGAAAGGGACTTGGGGGTTATAATAGATCATACATGTAAGGTGAGGGAGCAAGTTCAGGAAGCAGTAACAAAGGCAAATGCAATGTTAGGGATGATAAAAAGAAATATTAAACATAGAAGCAGGGAGGTGATAGTCAAACTGTATAAAGCATTAGTTAGACCTAGATCGGAGTACTGTGTACGGGTGTGGAGTCCTTATCAGAGAGGAGATATAGACATGCTGGAGAGAATACAAAAAAGTGGAGGCAGGGACGGTTAATGCATTTAAGAATAGATTGGATGCGTACAGCTTCTAGAGCAAGATGATGTAATTGGAACTGGTTGTATACAGACTCTGCAGAGTCTTCTAAACCAGTATAAAGACGTTAAGTTAAGTTAAGTTATTCCACACCCGGCGAAGGTCGTTCATACGGAAGCAGAAAGCTCGATTCGCCTTAAAATGTCAGGCGCACTGCGTTCATCGTTAAAAAAGAACTTCCCAGGTATGTGAATTTATTAGTGCCCTTCCCTGTTGACCATGGACAACAATGCTGTGAGGACCAGTGTCGGAGCAAAGGTTCTGAATTTTCGTCTTGGCCCAGGATATTGAAAGACGCAGATTTGATGTTTCGAGATACCATTTTCCGAGAGACTGTTGTAGAGCCGCATTGTCTGGGCCAACTAGGACTATGTCATCAGTAAAGACGAGGTCTGTGATGCGCGTTTGGTCTATATGACAATGCCCGAATAGTGGGAGTCAAGATGGTGTAGAATCCAGTCTATGGCTCGGCAGAAAAGGTGAGGGGCAAGGACGTAACCCTGCCTGACCCTTAACTTAACTTAACGTCTTTATACTGGTTTAGAAGACTCTGCAGAGTCTGTATACAACCAGTTCCATTTACATCACCTTCCTCTAGAAGCTGTACGCATCCAATCTGCATCCCCAGAAGAAGTTGGGAACCTGTCCGACAGAGAACCTCCTAGGCGGACTCTAGCACCGGTGTCCGTGTGTAGCTCTCTTATCAGGTTCAGCAGCGAGGTAGGTGTTCCGATGTCTTGCAGGGCTTTCCAGAGAGGGGACTTATCGACCGAATCGAATGCAGCTTTTAGTTCCACATACGCAGCACAGAGGGGGCGGTTGAATGCATGGTCCAGCTCAGCCAGGAGGGGGAGAGCAAGAATGGCATCCACAGTTGATCTGTCCGGGGTGAAATCAGACTGAGGGGGAGGACGTTTTACGATCAGGAATGGCTTTAGGCGGGTCAGCAGCACATATGCAAATACCTTGCCTGGGACTGAGAGCAGTGTGATTGGCTTATAGATGTTGCAGTAAAAATATATGTGTGTGTGTGTGTCTGTGTTGGAGTAAAAACATATAGAATTATAGCTTTATGTGCTAAAAGTTACCAACGAAAGTGTTATAACTAGCACCGTTCATCTTATAGTGTCATGACATCATCAATAACTGGTCACAAGACCCGTCAATTGACCGTTATGACATGAGAGCCGAACAGACCTAAGAAACTGTTACCGTAAAAACTATTCACCCATCCCCTTGTGAGATACGTGTTCACGGGAAAGACATCGTGAGTAAACACTGAGGTAATAATAATAAATTAATAATAATTACAATGTACTGTAATCCGTGGAATACATGCAATGGGAATGAGGTGCTTTAGAAGACTCTTAAATGTTACATATAAGGATAGTTTCACGAACGCAGAAATACAACGGAGTGGACAGCGCAATATGTCCTTTTGATGATCTGTTCCCAGTTATCAAAAAGGGAAAGATGGCTTGGTATGGGCACGTCACGAGGTCCAGCGGAATTACAAATTCGATACTGCATGGTTCCGTACCAGTAAAGAGAGGGCGAGGACGCCCAAAGAAGAGATGGACAGACAACACCACTGAGGTGTCAAACCTTTGTACCATTTTGATAGTGGGAGCTTTTTATTCAAAACTCCCTCCACTATCTCCTGTTTTGTTAATCAGGAAAACATCATCGGCAACTACCAGGTTGAATATGTAAACTGGTCTCATCTTCCAGTACTCCACTGAGTACTTTGATTTTTATTCACAGGATGTTGGCCTTCAGTCGCAGGAAAGGTTGGTCATTAAGCTGGTTAAAGGGTATAGAGCCATTATAGTACCTTACTTCATTGCGGGAAGTCTTGAACTACAGTATTCCAGGTGTTACTCTAACAGTGATTTGCAGTGTACATAGTTTGACATAATGAGGTTGCTAGCCACATGCAAACTTGTTTGTTGTCACATTTTACAATGTACTAGTTACCATAAAGTGAGGCTGTCGTTTCCTCCAAATAATGAAACATTGGGATCGACACAGACGACAGCCGGTAATCATTTTGTCATTCTAGAAATGTACAAGTATTAAGAAATATTGCATAATCATAGATAAATAAAAGAACTGGAGGTTAGCCAGGATAGTGATGCCGTCGTTAGCGACCTAATACGCGAGGAGACTCAGTATAGTGATGCCGTCGTTAGCGACCTAATACGTGAGGAGACTCAGGATAGTGATGCCGTCGTTAGCGACCTAATACGTGAGGAGACCCAGGATAGTGATGCCGTCATATATACCGATGGGTCGGATCTAAACAGTGAGACAATCTGAGTATTTGTTTCTGTTAGTGGGAAATGTAGGTTTTTGTTAGAGTCCACTTGGGCGCACTAAATAACAATGTTCTGTACAGGAATGTAGACGTGAGCAGTGACCTCAGCTCTGAGATGACTACCAGAGACATATTTAACACGGGAAGTCATCGTGCCAGAGTTCCAAATACTTACTTCCGCAGGTACAGAAGAGATGTCTGTTTGAGTGGATCTCAGCTGTAGAGCCATCAAACATGCAGGATCTGGTGTGGATCTACTCTCCTGGTCATGATGGAGTTCAAAGCAACGAAAGAGCGAACATCCTGGTTCCAAAATTACCAATTATGGGCACACTAGATACGGATAGAAGTGACATTTTGAAGTGCATCAATGACAGCCTGTTGAATAATGAAACCGCGCACAATAGATGAATCAGCAGGTAATAGACTGTTTAAAATCTAATGAGGTTCACAATGGGGCGCACTAGAGAACGGGGCATGAGTGCGTACAATCAACTATCTTTAAGAGCCACCAATACCTACACCCTTCGTCAGATGCTGACAGAGGCTGATCACTTATGAGTATACCATGAGTACAGTGAAGTCTATTCTCCAGAACCAAACACTGCAGTGTATTGCGCGTACTGCGCGCGCGTGCGCGCACACACACACACACAATCAGATGAAAATATGTTCTGAACACCCTTAAGACTTACAGCTATTGTTGTGAGGAATGACATCTAGCAGCCACCCTGTAACTGACTATTAATAGCCTGCGCCCATTAGTCATCTAGTCCTATCGAAGATGGATGAATAAAAAGGAGATCCCGTGCACACACTTCGCACGAAAAAGACCTTTTAATAGTTAACATTTGAAAAGCTCAAGTTGTTAACTTCTGTGCCGGCAAACGTTATGAAGGTAACGGAACTCCTACCCAATCGTGGCCAACATGAAGACAAAAGAAAGGGCCCTCCATCACGCACAAACACAAGAGGCCAGTCCCCTCTCTGTCTGGACATACGATTGCAAGTATAAACATTTATCTCTGCACCACCACAGGGTAGAGCCGGAGTGACTAAGGGAAGTCAAGTGGTTTTCCCTCATTCAATGTGTAGTTTGTCTCAGGCCTCCTTTATTGCAATATATTGTCCATCAAAATAGTTAGCGAGACCTGATCATCTTATTCTACTTTCGTCTTCTCGGTCTATGTGAAGGATAGGGGCACCACTACAGTTGACACTTACAGGAAGTCTATATTCGAACAGTTGCAGTACGGTTTAAATAGTATTGGTTTTCACATGATGAAGTTGCTAGTCTATGCACAACTTGCTTTAGTCGTATTAAACGACCTGATTAGAATGCAACAGTGGTTCTGTTCTTTTCACCTTGGATACCAACGAGGTGGTCATCTCATGAAACCCTCAATTTTCAAGCCTATGTTCTATTGTTTTCCCTCTGCAGAAAACTTCTAAATCGCTACTAGCGATGGACTCAAAACTATTTCAAAACAATAAATATTGGCACACACGCATGAATGAAAAATCAACCGTGCTATGATAACTTGAAACAAGAAATCAAGAAATGCAGGCTCCTAAATAAAGACAAGAAACAAACAGAAGAAAAGCACTCATACTTACACACAAAAAATATTTTAAAGACATACAACAATGTTTTTCATATGTATTTTGAGTAAATTTGTTGGTAAACTCTAATACAAAATGTGTAATACATCTCAATTTTGTATAACATTGTTACACTTTGTCGATATTGTTGTTATCTGAAGCTGCACGCTAAGATGAGAAATGTACATGTATTGTGTAATTGACGTGTGGCGCTGTGTAAGTTGTTGATAATTGTTGGGGGGAAAACTTTCAACGTTGATGTCACCTGGTAGTCGCCTGCACAGGCCCGCTCCGCCGGACCAATGCCATCACACTCTTGCTCGTATCGCTAATAGAAAAATAATTATTGGCGCTCATAGAAAACGCAGTGCCCAAAAGCACGTGTGTAATATCCCAACTATCGATTAACATGTCCTATATTTCGATAACTTTATCGCTAAACTAGAATTGATATTTATTTTATCTTAAGTGATGATACATGTACCTCTAATGGCACCCCCCCCCCCCCGTCCCCTCCCTCCACCAAGGCAAAGTTGAAGGTTTTCGAGGGGGACTGGATTTATCCTTCGGTTTAGTCTGTTAAATAATAAATAATAGCAATGCAGTCACATAGCAGGTACTGTGGTCGGGGAGGAAATGTTAGAGACTGCATTGTACTAAGTCTCAGCTTGTATGAGGTGGGGTGGCCAGTCCCCTTCCTCGCTGACTTTCCGTCCCAACTGTAGCTCAGGTATCCATTTGCAAATCAACCGCTTTACAGATAGATCGACAGGCGCATGCCAGTAGCAGAAGTTAAACTCTGTACATTTAACGTAAAAAACAAGTGCACTGCCACTACACAATTTAAATCCCCATTACGTAATTAGTTATGAATTTTTAGGAAAAGACAACCTATTCAAGAGTTAAAATCAATAATTTTGTTATGTGTCAATAATTTTGTTATGTGTCAATAATTTTGTTATGTGTCAATAATTTTGTTATGTGTCAATAATTTTGTTATGTGTCTATAATTTTGTTATGTGTCAATAATTTTGTTATGTGTCAATAATTTTGTTATGTGTCAATAATTTTGTTATGTGTCAATAATTTTGTTATGTGTCTATAATTTTGTTATGTGTCTATAATTTTGTTATGTGTCAATAATTTTGTTATGTGTCTATAATTTTGTTATGTGTCAATAATTTTGTTATGTGTCAATAATTTTGTTATGTGTCAATAATTTTGTTATGTGTCAATAATTTTGCTATGTGTCAATAATCTTACTATGTATCAAACTGCTTATTGATCCCCATCTCAGCACCGGCCGTTACCCCGGGGAAGCAAACCCTTAGAAAATGCAGGAGGAAGCAGACCCTTACATAAAATGCATGCTGAAGTCGGATGCACTGGGCCGACAGGCGCAAAATAAAAACGCAGTGCAATGCACACCGCCTTGGGGATTAGAGAAATAAGGCGAACGCCAAAAAAAAAAAAAAAAAAAAAAAAAAAAAAAAAAAACTGCTTATTAAATATCAGAAATCGTATAACATATCAGTAATCGTATTAAGTAATTAGCCGAGGCTTATCAGTCGGCCGATGGAGGTTCGATACCAAGTTGGTGCGGGATTTTCCCGATCACAAATCAGTGACAAGGGTCGACCCAGCATCCAAAATTCGTACCAGAACAATAAGCGAAGTAAAAACGATCGGCGTGATGCTAAGCACATCATTCCTAGGTCGCCATTGGTCAAGAGAAATCTATGCTGAACAATACATTCCAAATATATTCGACAGATGTGAAATCGGAATTTTTAAATTTGCTTTTTAATCGTATCAATAATCTGATTATGCATCAGTAATTGCATTATGTATAAATAGTATTATAATGTCTAAGTAATATTATAATTCATAAGTAATCATACTATATATCAGTTATCTTATTATGTACCAGTTACCTTATTATGTATCAACAATCTAATTTTGTATCAGCAATCTTATTATGTTCAAGCAAATCTTATCATGTTTATAATTACTGATTCACCCATTTCGCATTTATCGGTTGCTGTATAAAGCTATTACTGTATTATCCTGTTGTCAGTAATGACTGAATTAGGCTACCACTATAGTTCGCACTCTTGCAGGAAGCATGTATCTGATAACTTGCAGTGGCGGTTGATGTTGCTATGGTTTCAAATGTCACGGTTTCTAGCCCTATGCGCAACCTTCATTTGTCGTCTTTTGGTTACAACACACATTATTTCCATCCAATGTGACAGTAATTGCTCTTAATTAACTTTACAATTTAAATGCAGTTGCTCTGTACATGATAATTCTATATATGTTATGTGATGATATAGCCATTGCTTTTGGCACTTTTATGTTTAGTATGTGAATACATATTCTCACACTGCGATCATTGCTCATTTAGACTGGGACTCCGAAATCTTCAAAATATTCTTTTTCAGGGTCTTAATACCGATAGACAGTTTCTGCTTGAGCGGAGTGGGCGTGGACCACATGATTCTATTCAGATGTGTTTCCCGTCGGCAATCCTGAAGTAGATATGCTGCTGTCATGTTTGCCAGGGCGCAGTAACATAGGCTGGTGGTACCTATCTTGAATTTAGTATACAGGTGGTGTCTCCTTCTGTTCTGGCCAGTTCAGAGACATAGTATGATGATTTTGTCTTTTCTGGACAGTTTGCAGTAACCGTCACATGCGTAGTGTTTGCGTTGTTCATCCTGCCACTTTATGTTGTTATTAAAGTTTTGGTTCATCATAGTTGATCAGGCGTGTTTCCTGTATCAGTTTCACTTTCTCCTTCGCTAGCCTGTCAGCCTTCTCGTTTTCCTTTTATATTACAGTGCTTTGGTAACAGCATCACGGCTGTTAGTTACATAATTACACTAAAATATCGATGTTTGTGTCAACATAGGAGAACATGCGATATGTTTTACCAATACTTATATAGTCATTGGTTTAACACGATTTTGTTTAGTGTATAAGTAATTGTTTTTTCACTTGATATATGCGTTAGTCTGTTATGTTAAGTTATTTGTACCGAAAGATGAAAACATAATTAGTACCAAAACTGAACTCCCGCGCAGCCACGAAAAGCATGTATCCCTCACAAATGTTATTTACAAGATAATTCGCCACCCTCTTTAAATTCACGTGACTTTTACACCTGAAATATGTTCACTTTCATTTCTATTATCGTTATCATTGGAACCTTACATGATTGATGATTCTCTATGTGCTAAGGGTGCAGCTTTCTCTTTCATATTAACACAGGTACACTGGAGGTGATTGTTTCCATCCTCAGTATGAGCTTTCTTGTTTTCCTCTACTTGCTGCGCTACTTCTTGTCGAATCATGTCCAGTCTGTTTATTTCCCTGGACAAGTCGATGAGGTAGTCAATTGGGCGACCTGGTTCGTCTAGGATCAGACGTGTTAGCATGAACTGAAAAGATGGGAAAACAATGTATATTAAGATATAATGGGCTGTCTTGATTGGCCGAGTTGTTAAAGCTCTTGGTTCTCATTACAAAGGTCTTGAATCTGTTTCCATGAAGTGACAACTCTACTCTATCCAGTTTCTAGTCTGCCGTTTCTTTGATTATTGGTCAGTCACCATCCCGCTTGGTAGCGTCAACAACAAAATCCTTCTGCGCCGTTCTGTCTTCAGCCATCTTTGGTTCGTTGCCCCAGTTCTGATTCCCGATTTCCATATTGGCTTCTACCGTTTTTTACCATTTTATTTCAGCTTAGGTTGATCTCTCTTTTGCCTTCCCTCTTTCATCTTCCCTCTGGGACCCATACCATATCAATTGTCCTGTTGGTGTCAAGTCTCCTCTTAGGATAGGACCGAACAAATTCCAGCTTCGATCGTTATGGTGGAATCTACTTTTTCTTGGTTGTGTGACAGATTTAGTCTAGCCACAAAAATCGTGTCTCAGACTAGATCGTTTCTCAGTTTTGCCAGAAATAAGCAGCAAGCAAAATTATATTTTTAAAAATAATGAATTGATTTAGGATCGGGAGTGTACCAGAACCTGACCACACACGATGTCAGCAAATACTGTGACAGTACGCAGAATAATCTAGGATGCACCAAAGCAGAAGACAGGAAACACGAAGGAAACGATGCCATCTTAAAAATAGGACTTGAGCTGGAAAATTTACCTGAATGTTATAAACACCGGGAAAACGCAAAGTTAACGCCGAAAGAGAGAGAGAGAGAGAGAGAGAGAGAGAGAGAGAGAGAGAGAGAAAGAGAGTGAACAGTAGTTTAGAACAACGAACAGACTAATCCGACATGATTTCGACAGACTGCGATTGACAAAGACAGTTGGCATCCTCAGTTAAAAGCAGAAAGGTAATACATATTTTTATCAAAGTAATTAGAATTTTGCCAGAGCCATCGTAGATTTCAACATCCACTACGGAGATCAATATTCGTCGTAGAGAAGCAGAGACAATAACGACCACCTGGGTTAAACAACGAATTTACCATCACTGTGAATACACAAAATATTTGTATCACAGCCGGCCAAGTTCGGAGAGTAGATTGATGACAATAGTTATAGGTTCAGCTGCAGTTAGAATTTAAAGTCATAGAAAGGCATTAAGTAGGAGTGTGTAGTAAGCTGTGTGTGATAGAAGAGTGAAGTGAAATTGTAACGTGTAAGATTAAAGAATTTGTTTTATTGTTTTCAAACAGTGTCTTTACTTTATTGGAGTGAGTGTTAGTTGACATGTTAAATTGAGGAGTGCAGTAGCGAAGAGTAAAGGAGAGGCGTCAGTGAGCCAGAGTAGCAGAACCTCCGTTCAGTTTCCTACATTTGTTCCGAGCAAGCAATTTGCGGATGGTGATAATGATTGGACACAAAATTCGATGAATACGTCAAAGACTATTTGTGCAAAAAGAAAACAATCCTTTCCCACCAATATCCAATAGCTGACTGCACTCAGAAGTACAGAGAGCACGTATAATGTATATTCTTAGTTTGTTCGTTGTTCTGTACTCCGAAAATATGCAAACATTGTTTACACTAGCGAAGATTATTCTGGCATTCTTCATTCTATTTTTGATGATTGTGTCTATTCCTTCGTCTAAGGTAACTGTGCTTCCACAGGTTCCGATCTATCTAGCTGTATGACCCAAACAATACTTACTCAGCTCATAGTTGTAGCCATTTGTGTTCAGAATAGCCAAGAATACCACATACAGTACCACACACAGTACCACACACAGTACCAAAAACAGTACTACACACAGTACCACACACAGTACCACACACAGTACCACACAGTACTACACACAGTACTACAAACAGTACTGCGCACAGTACCACACACAGTACCACACACAGTACTACACACAGTACCACACACAGTACCAAAGCACAGTATTACACACAGTACCAAAGCACAGTACCACACACAGTACGTACCACACACAGTACCACACACAGTACTATACACAGTACCACACACAGTACTACACACAGTACCAAAGCACAGTACCACACACAGTACGTACCACACACAGTACCAAACACAGTACTATACACAGTACCACACACAGTACTAC
Organism: Ariolimax columbianus; assembly: GCA_036924085.1. Lineage (NCBI taxonomy): Eukaryota > Metazoa > Mollusca > Gastropoda > Stylommatophora > Arionidae > Ariolimax > Ariolimax columbianus. The sequence continues at coordinate 13,253,610 of JAVGWX010000012.1, forward strand.
ACACAGTACCACACACAGTACCTGAATTCAAAGGCTGGAAACAATCATATATTTAAAGCGATCACGGGTAAACATGGAATCGGAACTAAAAATATAAATGGAGAGTTACTTATGAACTTCTGTGCTTTAAATCAACTAGTGATTGGGGTCAGCATGTTTCGATATAAACTAATTCACAAAATAAATCTCACCAGACCACAGAAAAAATACCAGATTGACCATGTACGGATACATACAAAGTTCAGATCATTACACGATGCAACAATATGTAAATGAGAAGATGGCATCCGATTATGATAGTTAGAATGAAGATGAAACTTAAAAGATATACAATAATGTATGAACGCAAACAACAGCATAGCTACAAGCTGACTAAAATGAGGTCCAGATTAGATATTAGGAAATATTTTTTTAGTCAGAGAGTGGTGTCTGCTTGGAATGCATTGCCAGGGGAGGTAGTGGAGGCAGGGACAGTTAATGCATTTAAGAATAAACTGGATGCGTATAGCTTTTAGAGCAAGGTGATGTAAATGTAACTGGTTGTATACAGACTCTGCAGGGTCTTCTAAACCAGTATAAAGACGTTAAGTTAACAGTGTAGTGTGAGATTCCTTAGGAAACATTTATTTATAGAGCCTAAATTAAATAGATATAATGTGTTACAAAAACTAGCAGAAATAGAGAATATAGAAGAGCATTGACAACTGAGACATAATTATAAAGAGCATGAGGTGTGGAGAAATTCTTGGGAAAAGAGAACGTCGACACAGAGCATAATAACAGCATAAAATATAGCAAAGGAAAATAAATAAAATGAAGAAAGCAGATTTGAGCAAAAATAAAACCAGAAATACTAGAGCCAACGCTCAGGAAATATGCACTGGAAACTACAAAAGTCAGAAAAAACATAAGAAGAGAAAATATACGGATGAGTTGGCAAGAAAGACAGAGAAAGCTGCACTAAAAGAAAATATGAAGATACAACAACCCAAAGAAACTAACAGAAACATATAAAGTAAATAGTTTTATTGAAGATAATTAAGGCAATTTTGTGAGCAGCGGAAATTAGCAGATGAAAAGATGAACAGAACAGTTTGAAGACCTTTTAAATAGACCAACTAGAAAGGCTCCCTAGACATTGACCTGGCAGAAAGAGAACGTCAAGGTGATTGCGAGAGACAAAACAAGGAAGACATTAAGAAAGCCAAACTATGTATTTCTGATAGATGACAGAACTACTGATCCAGATGGTATCTTAGCAGAAGCATTCAAATCACACGTTGACGCTGCAACAGATCTCTTAAACAAATTACTTGATAACGTTTAGGAACAAAGAAGAAATAGCAGCACACTGGAAGGCAGACTTGTAGTCAAGATGTCAATGAAGGACGATTTGCAACACTGTAGGCTACACATTATAAAGGAATAATGTTATTATCTGTGCCGTGGTAAGTATTGCACAAGCTCATAATAAAGAGATTAAAATAAGTCATAGACAATGAATTGATATGAAAACAGACATGATTTAGACAAACAGCGTTGTTGAGACTAGATAGCTACTGTACATAGAATAATAGTTGAACAAGCGTGGGAATGGAGCTCGCAACTTTATATCCGATTCGTATAGAATGAAAACAATTATTTGCACATAAGACAGTGAATCAGTATGGAAGTTGTTCATGTACTATGGAATGCCCCCTAAAGTTCACTAACATAATTAATAAAACGTATGCAGATATGAAATGTAGAGCTATACATTAAGAAAAGCTTTCTGAGCCATTTCAGAGGAAAATTGGTGTACGAAAGGGATGTCTCTTATTATTGTATATCTTTCTGTTACCTATTGGCTAGTTTATGAAACGACACCATCCAACAAAACTGGGGTTCATTGGTACTTTAGGAAACAACTTGAGGATCTGGATTTTATCGATTACCTGACTCATCTGTCTCATAACTGCAATCACACGCGAAATTATAGAAGTATAGCCTACTCAATGAGATGTCACAACCAAATTGGGACTGAAAGTTCGCAGATAAATGAGAATACACTTACTTATGAGCAGTCATTTTTTGTTCGGACATACATCCATAAAGGTTGTGGAATCATTCATTTATCATGGTAGCAAAATATATAAAGTAGGAGGTACAGACAATGATAGGAAACAGATATACATAAGGCAAACGGAGCTTTCATGTAACTGGGGAATAAATGAATTCATCAGAGGATACATCCAATGTTAATAAATACAGTTCTTCGAAAACATACATACACACACATTCGTACACGCACGCGCATACACCCACACACACACACACACATCCACCCACACACACATATCGTCTGAGTACCGTAAGCAGTTCATTGATAGCGTATTTGTCGGCATATTTTTCTCCTTCAAACCAAGGGTCCAACATTCGTTCATGAAGTCCGGGTTCACATGTGAATTGATCAACCTTCTTGCCTTGAAGAAACTGAGAAAACAAAACATGTCACCCAGATTATTGTCCAGATAAATTATTGTGGCGTGAGATGACAGCACAGAATAACAACACTGTAAACTGTCAGCTTTGCCGTAAGAGGTCACTAAGGAAGGTTGTGCATGGAAATGGGTTTTCTATCCTGTAGACACTTTGAACTAAAACAACTTCCACATAAAAAGACAGGACAACATTTGATTTCTTGACTTGTATTTCTTGAAGGCATATTATCCCGAAGCTGCAGAACACGCTTCAGTTGATTGATTGACGTTCTAAATCTTCAGGTTTTTTCAGCAAGTCACCATGTCCAACCATCACCTTCATAGCCATACATTATTGCCATTTCTTGTAACTGCTGCACACAACACAATTCTATTTTAGGCTGCAATTATCTTGTCTTCTCCCTCTGCTACATGAAGATGTACCTCTAGTTATCTGTTTCCCGTTCTCAACTCTATGTTGAATACCTCTAATTATCTTTTCCTCTTTCTCTACTCCATGAAGACGTACCTCCTAATGGTGTCGGTGGTAGACCTCAGGTAACAACACCTCACAAAATAACACCACGGAGTGGTTACAAGCATCACCCAAGGTATGGCGCAAGTCATATACTGCTGCATAAGCTAATGTCAACAGGGAAGATTCTTGAGGCTGGGCATCCAAGAATCAGACTTTAACAAGGCCCAGTAAGCTGCAAAATGGAAAGCAACCACACACTTAAAACGAATAGCTAGCTATACGTGAGTTCGAAAGACAAATCCGTCTGGTTTTCCGGAACAAAAAGATAACTTTTAGCTATTTGGAATGTGACACTGACCTATCCAATTGAATACCGGGATTCCAGTATCTGTAATGATAACATACATTATAGATGGGTTGTAATGTTTAGTTACGACATGTGACAATTGTTCTTCTACCTGGTAAAGTTTCAAACATAGATATGTTGTAAGGTTTAATTGCTATATGTGACAATTGTTCTTCCACTTAGTAAAGTTTTAAACATGGATGGGTTGTAAGGTTTAATTGCTATCTGTATCAATTGTTCTTCCACCTGGTAAAGTTTCAAACCTAGATGGAGTCAGAAAAAGTCATGATCAGTATTTTAATATTAGACTCCTCTAATATGAGAAGTCATAAAAGGAAGACTTTTGCTTATTGTTGAAGTTCAAAGCTCACTTCGTGTCAAATTATAGTTATGCTAAAATAGTATAATTATCGTCGACCGTACAATAAAAATAATGATAAGCAAAATCATATTGATGGGCCAATCAGAAAGGACACAGGTCTGAAGCTCAAACTAGCATTTCTCTAATAGCTAAGTATTGTATCGAGCATTAACATCCAATTCATAACAGAGTGAAATGTAGTAAGCGCAGATGACTTGTTAACGGAGAAGAAAAACGAATACAACGATCTCCTTGGATAGGATCCACAAGCCATTAAGCTTTTCCATATCCTGCTCTGGGAATGGCTTGAGTTTGAGACCTTTTGTTATAGTTGTAGAGGCAGGTTCTGTAAGGGGTGGTCTCTCAAGAAGCGAACGAGCGAATGCACGGAATGGTGGTGTTCAAATCCTACATGTTTCAAGCGTCCCCTTTCTCTAAGGAAGGTGAGACCTAGGGCCTAGTTTTATCGGAGATGGACAATACACACTGAGTTTACAATTACACGATGTCCATGTACAATTTTAAAAAAAAACCTTGGTTCTTAAAAATCCAAGAGAGCCGGCTGTTAGATGCTCTGTGTGTAAATGTTGGAGAGAAAACAAACCCATTCAATACACCCACCTTACACAGGTGTACTATATCCCGGACAAAGCCCATGAAAAATAATTGGCCATTCCGTGCTACCTCCAGTCGTCTCGACTTACAGTCTTGCCCCTGAATCAAGGTAGATCAGTACGAGAGACTGCCTAATAAAAGCATAAATATTTCTCACTTAATTCTAATATAAGCGCCAGTGTCAGACCTTAGACTGTATCTCTATTATGATCTCTGACCATCATTGCTTATTTGATAGATGTGTATGGTGACCTAGTTTATTGTTTATGTAAATATGAAAACGTAGTCTTTTATTATGTGTTTGGTATTTGCAAAGCGTAGATGCACCACTACAGTTGGGCCCCTATAAATTACTTTGCGTTTTCTTGTCGTGGTGAATTTTTTAGGTAGATTGTTTTCCATCATCATTATGTTGCTAGCTTCAAGCATGAAAATCATTAAAAAATTAGTATGTGTCAGTTGAGCGTCATGAACAAATTAGTATGTGTCAGTTGAGAGTCGGGATATATTAGTATGTGTCATTGAGAGTCAGGATATATTAGTATTTGTAAGTTGAGAGTCATAAATATTTGAATGTGGCTTATTAAACTGTTCAGTGTGGATGGAGTTCATGAATGCAGCTCATATGGCAGCTAGGTGTTTCTACTGATGTGGCAGCGTAGGGCGTTTCCACAGTGATTTAGCTACATAGAATGTTAACACATGCATCCACATCATTCATGACCACACACATCTAATAATATATCAACACTCTCCAGAAAACATCTTTATATTTAATAATAACTCATTCAAACAACCAATTCATTTACTAACAACTCTTGAAAATACATCTTGACTAAATAATCATAATATACATATTTAACTATAACAAAAACTACAATCAAGTGCTGTTATGTTATTTCTGTAACTATGGTAATACAGTTCTTGCCTGAGCACTACCATATCTTCACATTCAACACACAATAAAAACAATCGTCCTCACGATCAGATAACGTACTCAGACGAATCTGTATGCTCACATATAATCAGATCACATATTCAGGCGATCTGTACACTCGTGTAACCATTCAGAACATACATCGTACAACACACATTCAGATCTCTTCTAGGCACAACGTGCCCAGCACACACCTTATATAGCGACTGGTTAAGACTCAAAGGCGTATGATGGTTCAGTCACCTTGAAATTCATACCATCTCTTACAGATTCTCGTAAAACAGCCTGCTCAACTAGTAGAAGGCTAACAATCGCTATTCTATAAAGATGGTGAGCTAAACAGACCCCTAACTAAATTCTCAATCTCTCTCTCTGTCTCTCTCTCTCTCTGTCTCTCTCTCTCGCTCTCTTTCTCTCTCTCTCACTCCCTGTCTCTAAGGCCAGTCTGCTTGAGTTAAACTTTCCCCAGTATTATATAGTCTCACGCAGTATCAGAGCTGTTCAAGGGTCGTCTGTAGGTTGCCTGACTTTATTTTTGGTTTTTTTTTTTTGCGTCCACCTTATTTCTCAAATCCCCAAGAAGGCGGTGTGCGTTGCATTGTGGTTTTATTTTGCGCCTGCCAGCCCAGTGCTACCGACGTCAGCATGCATTTTATATAAGGGTCTGCTTCCTCCTGCATTTTTCTAAGGGTTTGCTTCCTCCTGCATTTTTCTAAGGGTTTGCTTCCCCGGGGTAGCGACCGGTGCTGCGATGGGGATCTAACCCAGTACCTTATGGTTGTGAGCCGTGTCACTTAACCACTAGCCCACGTCGTTCCCTTAGTTTGGATCTACCTCCATTTAATTGTTATTGGCTCGAATCACTCTGAATTCATGTCACTCTAAAATGTCGCATCAAGCCCTGCTGGCCTCTGTCTGTCACTATCTCCACCCCCCCCCCCTTTTTCATCCCACCCCACCCAAATCAGAACGCCAGAATGGGCAGCTCGTAACCCCTACCTGTACTAGATACATTGTTTCCCTCAACCCGCCCGTTTTCCTTTGTTGACTTATTGTCGAGATGGTGAGTGACCTTGGCACACATTCAAGTACCTTGGCTCTCAGAGTCACCGACCCCATCACCCCTGCCCTAAACTCTCATGCTCCGGCTGGAACTGTTACACTGGGTCTTTTTATTTATTTAGTAAATATTGACAAGTTGCACGAACCTCAAATGTTTGCTCAACAAGTTCAACCTCGGTAGGCAGGTGGGATAATCTGTGAGGTGCAAGACCTGCACGCCAATCCAAGCCAGGATATTTTGGACAAGACTTTCCCTTTTTTAGGAGCCTCTTCCAGGCGTTTTGTTCTTTACGCTTGGCATCCTTAACATTTTTTAGATGAAAATGAATTAAAAAACATTAAGATAATTACAAGGCAAACACCAACATTAACTACCATATTAATGTCGTTTCTTTATAGCGTCGTTTGGTTATGACGTCGTTTCTACATTGTGTGGTTTGGTTGTAACGACGTTTCTAAATTCTGTCGTTTGGTTGTAACGTCGCTTCCTCATAACCTTGTTTGTTTATTACGTCGTTTCATCATAGTGTCGCTTCTTTATGGTGAGGGCTGATTATAACGTCGTTGAAGGACAAATAGATATAAATATAGTATAAGATAACATATAATAATCTGATACGAAGGAATTCGGCCGTGGCTGTGATAATGGTCCGCAGTCTAAGCGACCAGATTAGACTTCAAAATGAAAATCAATATCAATCAGAACTTGTAGAACTAGCAGCACTGCCACCTGCTACATCACACCACCTTAAGACTTTGCCAAGCCCGCTTACACATTTCTGTCAACAAGTTTGAGGAATTTGAAATGTCCCCTGATTCTCCTTTACCAAAACGCATCTCTAGCGATGATGATTCCGATTTGACTCCACCCTTCAGTGATCATGAGATGGACCCAGATTTGTCTCCAACCATCAATGACAATGAGATGGACCCAGATTTGTGTCCAACCATCAATGGGATGGACCCAGATTTGTCTCCAACCCTCAATGACAATGAGATGGACCCATTTTTGTCTCCAACCATCAATGACAATGATGGACCCAGATTTGTCTCCAACCATCAATGGGATGGACCCAGATTTGTCTCCAACCATCAATGACAATGAGATGGACCCAGATTTGTCTCCAACCATCAATGAGATGGACCCATATTTGTCTCCAACCATCAATGACAATGAGATGGACGCACATTTATTTCCACCCATCAGGGATAATGAGTGGGAAGTGGGCACCAGTTGCCTTTCTAGCTCCCGACCAATCTCCACCACTGCTTCCCCAACTACATCAGCCATCGTCAATGTTTTATTTGTTCTTATATATATATATATTAATATCCGTAGAACAGGGGGTATGAGGCAGATTTGATAAATTTTATATGCAACATTTCTGAAATCTCGTCATTGTGAGCCATAACCAGAACAACCTCTACTTTTTGTGAGCCATAACCAGAACAACCTCTACTTTTTGTGAACCATAACCAGAACAACCTCTACTTTTTGTGAGCCATAACCAGAACAACCTCTACTTTTTGTGAGCCATAACCAGAACAACCTCTACTTTTTGTGAGCCATAACCAGAACAACCTGTACTTTTTGTGAACCATAACCAGAACAACCTCTACTTTTTGTGAACCATAACCAGAACAACCTCTACTTTTTGTGAACCATAACCAGAACAACCTCTACTTTTTGTGAACCATAAACAGAACAACCTCTACTTTTTGTGAACCATAACCAGAACAACCTCTACTTTTGATTTCATTTGCCACAACTGCACTCACAATTGAGCCCATGGATTTTGCGACATACTAAGGAATGTAGCCATGGAGGGCACCTTGTTAGTCGTTAGAGGATATTACGCAATATTTAAATTGTAACAAGTTACCGTTTTGGCATATGTGGCTAGATTTTTTTTTTTTAAGAATTTCCAAGAAGTTTAGTACAGGAATAGAAGAATATCATTGCTTAGCCATGCTGGACAGATATTCTGTACAATACTGGAAAAAAGACTACGTCCAAGAACGTTTTGGAGTAAATAAACATTTGACCAATTTTTGTCAAAATTTTTATGTGAATAGACAATGTACAGTAAGAACAAAAATGTCATATTAGAACCGGTGTACCGCAAGGTTGTGTACTATTCCCTTTACTGTTTATCAGATATATATACGCAATTTTTCAGAAAGCCAAGACTAGTAAGGGAAACAATCTCAGTGATCACTTAAATGAACTGATGACCAAGCAATAATAGGAACCACAGAAGAACAACCGCAGGAACATGTTAACAATCTTGATGAGGAATGTACGAATTACGGTAGGACAATCGACAGAGAAAACACAAGTTATGACCATTGCAAGGAAAAAAACAAATACAAAAATATTTATACAAAATCAAAAAGTAAAAACAGTTGAACAATTTCACGTATTTGGATAATATAACCTCAGTGCATGGCAAAGGAGACACTTAAATCCAACACAGATGTAATAAAGCAAGTCAAAGCACCAACATTACAATGTAAACATGTTACAATGGATACAAAAAGAACACTATACAACACGATATTTCTACCCACATTGTGCTAATAGTGCCAAAATTGGACATTGACAAGCAAAGATAAATGAGACATTGTAACAAAAGAGATGAAATGTCTTCGAATGGACATAATCAGAAACGAAGACATTAGGAAACAAGATGGCACAACATCAGTGCTAGACCTCATCAAGAGACAGCAAACCAAATGGTTCAGCCACGTAATATGTCAAACACTGGATAGCATCTCTCAGAAAGAAATGCTTTACAGATACAACGGATCTATAGCCAAGGGCAAACCACGTAAACAATGAATATCAGAAATAACAGAAGCAGTAAAGCTTCTCGTGTACGAAGCCCATACTATGGCTCGGTCAAGAAACTTCTTCATAACCTCACGCTGAAAGGCACACGCAGGACAAAAGCGAAAAGAAGAAAGAAGAAGTACACGAATGTGTACAGCTAACATTACATAGAACTAGATGTGCCTACTTTCTAAAAATGCAGTACGTCTATTCTGTTACCGTTTTACACAAATTTACAGACTGAATTAAACAAAAACATATATTTGCCATTATTCAGACGTTCGTTAATCGTAAAACATAACATAAAATGCCCGCAATGAAACCGAAATTAGGATCAATGGATCAATCATTGACAAAATAGACCTTCAAAAGACGAACAGACGTGGCTTACCTGAAATAATATCAGGATAGAACTAAAGAAAAGAAAAATCATTTCTCAAAAGCTAATTGCATTGTGGTGCTGAAACCTGCAAGAAAATAAGCTTTGAAATACTTGAAATGTGGTGCTACCGTAGAATGCCAAAATTGAGTTTGACAAAAGGGAGATCAAATGACAAAGTTCTCACTGAGGTAAGCACACAAAGATAATTATTGCAAAAGATACAAGAACGAATGTTGCGTTGGTTGGGGTACAACATGATACCTGAATGCCAAATATTTTAGGGGGAATGTTTTTTTTCGTTGGCGAAATGAAGAGACATGCTCAGATAACGTTACAGCCAGTTTTAAAGCTAATCACATGGACACATGGGAAACAGAGCATACTGGCTACTCTTCTTCTTCTTCTTCTTCGTTCATCCTCTGATTAAGGTCCTGGTTTCTCTCACAAAGGACCCCGTTGTTTGTAAGGCTGTTTTATCGCCACACAGCTTTTGTCTCATATTTGTCTCACGAGGCCAGTATTGTAGGATGTGTTCCACGGACATGATATACTCCCCACAAGGACACTTGTCATCTGTCCCAATCCTCATTTTGTTGTAAAGATTTTTTTGGGTTTTATTTTTGATTATTTTTGCGTTCGCCTTATTTCTCTAATCCCCAAGGTGGTGTGCGTTGCACTGTGGGTTTTTTTTGCGCCTGTCGGCCCAGTGCATCCGATTTCAGCATGCATTTTATGTAAGTGTCTGCTTCCTCCTGCATTTTCTAAGGGTTTGCTTCCCTGGGGTAACGGCCGGTGCTGTGATGGGGATCGAACCCAGCACCTTCGGGTTGTGAGCCGTGCTACTTAACCACTAGGCCACGCCGTCCCCTCGTTGTAAAGATGACCCCTGAGTCTGTTATGCCCAGTTCTCAGTCTGAACATGATGACTTGCTCTTCTCTAGTTAAGTTAAAGTAGCTGTCTTATTTTCGGAAGTCGGGGCGTCGATCAGCCCATTTTACCCTGAAGTTGGCTCTAATTATGGTCTTGGCCTCATTATATGTGATACTCTGGTCTGTTTGTGGGGATGCGCCTCCACTCTTTGCTAGTTTATGTGCAGTTGCATTGCCTTCAATATTGCAGTTGAACGGGATCCACTGCATGACCAACTTTGGGTGTTCTGCCGAGAGCTGTGTCATGGAGAAGATACATTGCTCGAGATCTTCATCTTTGTGTTGTTTTAGCGCTGTTAATACTGACCCAGCATCAGTCAGGAATACTATGTTTTCTTGGTGGATATCTTTATCTTGGATTTCAAGCTCAGCTGCGACTTTCAGTGCCTCTGCTTCTGCACGGAAGTTATTGGAGTATGTTCCCGTTGTTAATACGCTAGTTTTTTCTTCTCCATTCCTTAGTCTGTGTGGCTTTTTTTAGATGAGCCATCTGTATATACGTGTATCCATGTTTCTAGTGGGTATACTCTCCTAAGATACTCTTATGTGATAAATTTTTTTTCTAAATCTGTCTGAGTCCCCTTTTTCCCCTTTCCGTCTAAAGTTTCTACCATCTCATGGGACTTGGCTTTTTTCCATGGTGGGATTTGGGATGTTTATTTTAGATCTCTAACCACTGCATGGCTTATGATTTGGTCTGCTCTTGCAAGTTCTTTTGTTTTTGATATGAAATAGTTTCTTTTTAATCTCCCTCTTCCCATGCGACTTATCATGTCATATATTGGGTGATCAGGCATTTGTTTGAACTTCTTCCCCTACTGGAGTGTTCTTTTTTTTTTGGTCTGCGCGTCTCCACACTTCCGATTCGTGTGATGTTCTCCATTACATTTATTGGTGTTGTTCTCATAGCTCCAGTGAGGATACGTTTACCTTGGTTGTGGGTTGTATTTATTTTTTGAAAGGTATTCTTTATCGCTGGGGACCATGCTTCTGTCCCGTATTCTAGCACTGGTCTCACAAAACCTGTGTACAGTTTATTTACGGTGCCCGTGTCAGCTCCCCATGATCTACCTGATATCTTTCCCATTATGGCCATTCTGTTCTTAGCTTTGTTGGTGGCTTTTTTTTTTATCTGGTTTTTCCATGTAAACCTTGGGTCCATTGTTATTCCTAGATAAGTTGGACTTATGTCAAAGGGAAGAGTCCGGCCATTTACTTTCAGGATCACTTATTGGGGCTTGGGAGATAGAGAGAAGATTTTGTACATGGTTTTCTTTTCGTTTATAGCGATTTGCCATGTTTGTGTCCATGTCTCTATTTTATTTAGGGCCTTACCGAATCAGACAGTTAGAATGTATAATACATACTACCCGCCAACAAAAAAATCTTGCCTTAGAAGCCATGAATATTATGGACCAGGCAACCATATTGGTTGGAGACTTTAACAGCCAGTCTAAGAGGCGGGGTTACGCACATACCAATGCAAGGAGACATGAACTAGAAGAAACGGAGATTGACAACAACCTCTATCTAAGCAATCTTCCAGATGACCCTCCCACGTTCTACTCAAGGCGATGGACATCAACATCATCCCCTGACCTTGCATTTACTACCTGCGACCTAAGCCAAAAATCCAAAAGAACAGTACTCTCACCTCTTGCAGAAAGCGACCACAGACCCATCAAACTTACAATAAACCTGGGAAACATTCCATCAGACCACAAGCCATTGCCTAGGTGGAACTATAAGAGAGCATACTGGCAGAATTTTGTCGCAAGTACAAAATTGTACTGTAGTCCATCGACACTCACCACAAGAAAGTAGGCAAGATGGTGGAAAAATTCCAGCAATGTTTTCTAAATGCAGCAATAGAGAACATCCAAAGATGCGCCAAAAGAAATTACAAACCGTATTGGTCACCTGAAGTGCAACAGATGGAACTTCCACTAAGAGAGGCAAGAGAAAGAGCGGAAACTGGCCAAAATCAAGAAAGCAACATCGCACTCTAGGCATCTGCTGCAAAATATATGAAAACAGTCAACACAGCATGCAGTAAAAGTAGGCACGAGCATACAAAAACATTGAACTTTGATAGAGAAAGCAATAAACTCTGGAAGCTAGCAAAGGCTTTGAGTGACGAAAACAGCTACAAGCTAACAATTGCGATTGAAAACGAAGGAAAGGTACTTACTGGAAAAAAAAGAGCGGATGTTCTAATGCAAAATTATGCAAAAACAAGTAGAAACAAAATCCCAGCAGACATGAAAAGGTATATTAAGAACGAAATAAACCACAGTGAGTACTCAATGTGAGTATCTGAGGATTATCTGATAGTAAATATCACCAAACAGAATTGGAGTCAACCATTAGTAAACTCAAGAAGAGAAAAGCCACAGGAAAGGATGGCATCACTAATGAAATGCTCTCTAACATGGGAGAAGTAGCAAAGAACAAACTGCTACACCTCTTTAACACAAGCTGGAAACAAGGAACTGTTCCCACAGTGTGGAAGGAGGCAAGGACTATCCCCATCCTTAAACATGGGAAGGTCAACATGAAGCCAGGCAGTTACAGACCTATTCGTCTACTCAGCTGTGTGGGGAAATTAATGGAACGAATAGTTAACACTAGAATAAACCTGGCATATGGAATTTAAAAATGTACTCATCCCCCAGAAAGCAGGTTTTCGTAGAAACAGATCGACCGAAGATCAGGTGACATATATCTCGCAGGATATAGAAGATGCAGTTCAAAAAAAAAAGAAAACACTGACAATCTGGATAGACCTAGAAATAACCTTTGATAAAATATGGAAAAGCGGGTTAAAACTCAACTACTGCAAATGGGTGTAAAAAATAACATGTACTAGGGGATCAGTGATTACCTACATAACAGGACAGGAAGGATGCAACTCCAAGGACACCTCAGCAAAAAGATGAAAATAGAACAAGAAGTCTGGTAAGGTCCAATACTCTCTCTCATGCTGTTCCTCATATATATCAATGATATAATCACATAAATCTCTAATAGAGAAACTGTGGACCTTTACTGGTTTTAGTTTAGTGCCCTTGCGCTGTTTAATCATTCTCTATACCAAACTTAACAACAATTTAAAAAAACCAATCAAACAGAGTGGAATGTTAATATAACAGGACCTATGTAATCCGTATTCTGATATCATGATGGAAGAACTTAAAAGCTTCCAGGAAATGGAAAATTTATATGTTAAGATCAATGGAGAAAGAACGTGTATGGGATGTACCATCACATTTCCAGATGACCAAGCCATCATAACAGGAACAGAATTAATTACAACATCTATTTAATAGGATTAACGTCGCAGTTAAGCATATGATAAACTGAACACATTGACGTGACGTGATCTAACAACGTCAATACCAGTCTCCGTACTGATGTGATGAATTATCATTTATGTTGTGTGCCATTGTCGGGAATTTTTTAATTAAATAGGTCAATGATATTTATGTACACCCCCCCCCCCTCCCCACCACATACATCCAAACCATATTCATGACACCCATACTACATACACATTCCCAACACACACACACATTCACCACACACCACACCACACAGAAATACACACATACACCTCACACACACCACACACCGCACACATACCTACATCATTTACATGAATAGACACACTGCCTACACACGACACACACCACACATCGCATACACCCACACAACATACACACACACACACACCAAACATATACTACGCATACACACAATACATCCCACACAACATTCACCTCATACCTACTACGCACACAGACATCATCCACACACACCATACACCCTTACACCATACACCCCACACATACTACGCACACAGACATCATCCACACACACCATACACCCCCACATCATACACCCCACACATACTACGCATACACACATCATCCACACACACCATACACCCGCACACCATACACCCCACACATACTACGCATACACACATCATCCACACACACCATACACCCCACACAACACATCATCCACATAAACTTACACACACATCATCCACACACACTATATACCTCACACAACACATCATCCACACACACCATACACCCCACACAACACATCATCCACACACACTATACACCTCACACAACACATCCACACACACTATATACCTCACACAACGCACACAGATCATCCACACACACCATATACACATCATCCAGAGAACAATTACACTCTGCTTGGAATCTAGGACATGTCCATTTCAGATAAATATTTTCCAAATGATTTAGAACATTATTGTATCATGCCAATATTTCCTCAGTTATTCCATTACTCATTGCCATGTACACAAACATTTGCTACATACCAATCTAGCATTGTTCGAGTTTTGAAAGTAGCGTTTTCCTTTTCTTAATTGTTGAATTTAAATCTCAAAATCAGATTTGGTGTCCAACATGGTGACACATTTTGAACAAACATGGCTACAACGGTGTGTTTTACTGTGAAATTAAAAGCGTTTTAGACTCCAGGACGTGTTTTCTATAGCGATAAACAGTTTGTAGAAAGTGACCCAAATTAGAAAATGTATGACTCGGGAGCTAACATGAATATATTCTGGGTAATTTCTTAACCTATGTGCAGAACATAACTTAATTTTCAGTAACGCTTTTTATCAACACTGTAGAAGCCAAATACTCATGTGGTATAGATGGAACAATACAAACCAGGCTTTATTCTAATAATAAAGAGAAAGAGACACACTAGATGGTGTAATGGAAAAATAAAAAGTTCTATTTAAGAGAAGAAAAATGACAGAAATCAAAATCGAAGGAAGATTACAAAACTAACAGCCAAAACATTAGAAACTGATGGAAATAATTCTTTAGCAAGCTGCTAAACCTAGGACAGTATGAACCTGCACAACACCGGATGGAAAATGAAAAACAGCGCGGCTTAAATATATTGAAATCAGAATAGGACATCGAGAATGGTACCGACAGATTGGTAGCAAGCGATCATCGTTCCTATCTGGAAAAATGAAGCTGACAAGAAAGAGTGTAAAACATATAGGGGACTCTCTCTTCTAAGCCACATAAGCAAGATATATGCAAAGATACTAGAAAGAAAAGCAACGACCAATACTGGATCCACAACTAGAAAATAATCAGTTCGTGTTCTGGAAAGGAAAGAGCTGCATCAACGCAAAATTTATATTGAGACAAATATGTCAACGGGCTATAGAATACAGAGAAACACCAGTCTCATATTCATAGATCAAGATATGTGAACGGTCTTTAGAATACAGGGTAACACCAGTCTCATATTCATAGATCAAGATATGTGAACGGTCTATAGAATACGTGGTAACACCAGTCTTATATTCATAGATCAAGATATGTGAACGGTCTATAGAGTACGTGGTAACACCAGTCTTATATTCATAGATCAAGATATGTGAACGGTCTATAGA
Source organism: Ariolimax columbianus (assembly GCA_036924085.1). Taxonomy (NCBI): domain Eukaryota; kingdom Metazoa; phylum Mollusca; class Gastropoda; order Stylommatophora; family Arionidae; genus Ariolimax; species Ariolimax columbianus. Next base: position 13,269,480 of record JAVGWX010000012.1, read on the forward strand.
ATACGTGGTAACACCAGTTTTATATTCATAGATCAAGAAATGTGAACGGTCTATAGAATACATGGTAACACCAGTTTTATATTCATAGATCAAGAAATGTGAACGGCCTATAGAATACAGGGAAACACCTTTTTTATATTCAAAGATCAAGATATGTGAACGGTCTATAGAATACATGGTAACACCAGTTTTATATTCATAGATCAAGAAATGTGAACGGTCTATAGAATACATGGTAACACCAGTCTTGTATTCATAGATCAAGAAAAGGCGTTCGATAGTCAACAGACGATTTACATGAGATCCTAACTGATTATGGACTCCAAGATCCTTTTCATAGAAACATCAAAACCGTATATATGGACAGTGGAGCGCAGTAAGAACAACACAGGCATGTCGGAGTGGTTTCCATCTGACAGGATTGTGCACTCTTACCAATCCTCTTTGTCGCTTATATTAATAAAACCTTCCTGGAGGAAAATAGAGAACAGGAAAGTACTAATGAAATGATCTTCTCAATTGACCAATGTTTGATCCATCCCAATCTGCAACGCCATTTCGACTCACTGTACTTTAACTGTAATAAGTGCGTCATGAATATCCGCACATGAAAAACAGAGGCAATGAGTAAAGGTAGAAAGCAAACCGCACGTTATATTCATGTAAATGAGGAAACACTCAAGCAGCTGCAAGAATTTAGGTATTTAGAAGCTGTTTTTTACTGAAGACTGCAGAATTGATTGAGAAATAAAGACGAGAGTGCAGAGAACAAACGCTATCACTTACCAGCTGTCTCCGCTTCTAAGAAAAGATTTTCCTCCAAGAAAAACAAGCAGATGATAAATAGTATCTTTATCTTTACCCTGTGCTACCAAAGCTAAACATAAGAATTGCATGGGGCTAAGGAATGATAGTTAGCATCCTGCAAAATGCAGTGCCTAAAAACACCATAAGAGACCAAATCACAAATTCAAATATTTGAAAGGAGGTTCAAAAAAGTCACTGTCTACATTATATCAAGCAACAGAGAAAGAAATGGTTTAACAGCTATGTGATAATGCAACCAGACCATATTGTTCGTGGAACCTTCAATGGGAGAACATAAGAAAAAAAGGTAAATATACAGAGGAATAGGTTGATAGATTGCGTAAACGAAGCCTGCCTTAACGTGGGGATACGTGTCACTTAGGCCACAAAAGAGACGGAAAATAAATGAATACTTCGACACTGGGCTATAACCCAATAGAAGGTGAGACGACTTTAGAAGAAAATCTCAAAATTTATTTTCCCAACCCTCAAATACCCAATGTTGGTCAGAATTATCTAAAGAACTCTTTTAAGTTTTAAAAGTTATTTCATAAGCTATGAATAAGCATTTTTTTATGATTGAAGACTTTATGAATTATATTTATTAAATATATTTAAAACAATTATTTTCTTCTACCAGTGGTAATGACATTCAAAATATTTTGCCTTTGCAGAATAATGCACTAATCAGGCACACAGTTGATGTGATGACCGATGTTGCCCAGTAAATAGATTCCCTTTCTCCATAGAGACGGTGTATCGAAGGGAATGACATATCAATACTATTTGGCACCGGAGGCGTCACAGAAGTTGTCAGACTAGCATTGAGTACAACGTCGGACTGCCTAAAGGATTCCGGCTCCTGATTTGTTCTCTGGGTTAACTCCCATATTATATATAACCACACAGACAACATAGGTCAAGAGTTGAAGTTGTTAGAAACACGAGCGGAGATAACACAGCAGATTGCTGGTGAACAACATAGCGAAAGTTCATTGGGAAGACACTAGCGCAGGCCAGAACACCAATTTTGACACCAATTTGAACTAATGTGCCTTCTAAGAAGGTACAGTGTCGGTACAGTAACACATGGAGAAGACACCTTCAACTAATCTACATTTGAATCATTCCCAACAAGCTGATGGTTTTCTACACACGTGAGTACTACATCGATGATATGACGAAATATACAGCAGCAATAAATAGCACGCTCCCGGCAATCGGGCACACCTATAGTAGGTGTCCGAACTCTCTAATTAAGGATTGTTTTTAATTCAGTTTATAAACCAGGATAAACCAGAAAGATATTTTTTAACCAGCTTTTACGGAGTAGGCAAAAAGACACCACCATCTTTGTCGATATATGACTCGCATCAATACGCCCAGGCAGTCAATAAAGAAATCACGTCAGAGACCAACCCATAGCAGAGAAGCCAACAGTTAAGACTGGCTGCTGGAATGTACGTTTCATGACTACATGTATACTTCTTCAGGCAATAAACGATGTTCGCAAGACACCAATCATAAACGAGTCTCGCCCGCATTAAGTGACTATCTGCTCAGACATTTCAGTCACACTACATTCGCTGTTTCGGGAAGTCTGCGACATATGCAACATAAATAATTGAATGCAACAGTCAAAACGTTATAGTCCAGACATATTTATTACTTTCACTTATAACAAGACCATGCCATATATTTTAAATGTGATTCTGGGTTATTAGGCACCTAAAATAGACCTGACATAATTACCAGGGTGTTCCAAAGGAGGGTATCTAAGCTATTGAGTGATGTTTTGAATAGAAATCTCTTTGGCATTGTCATCATATTTACATCTACGTCATTGATTTTCAGACGTTATATTCACTTTTATGATGCACAGAAAAGGTTACATTAATTAATGTTGAGAAACCTGATGCAAAAATTAATCCAAGATTCTATGACGTGACAAAATGTATGATTCATAGACTATCTGAAACGCTTAATAGCAGATCAGTGTAACAGTTCCTGCTGGAACATGGGCGTTAAGGACGTTAAGCAGTGGTGATGGGGCTGGCGACTCTGGGAACAAAGGTTACATGAATATGTGTTAAGATCACTCACCGTTTCGACACTAAGTCGCCAAAGGGAACGAGCTGTTAGGGGGAAAATGTGTCTAGTACATATGGGGGTTCGGAGCTGACCACTCTGGCATTCCGTTTTAGCGTAGTTGGTGGGAGGAGTCGGTGACAGTCCAAGGTTGCCACGGCCTGCTACGACATTTAGAGTGACAGGAATTTGGAGTTATTTATCCAACAATAACTAGTTGGAGATAGATCCAAATTAGAGTGATGGCCAAGTCAGACAATCAACAGAAGTCCATTGGACAGCCATGAAGTTGCTTAAGAATATAAAATACTCGGCAAAGATGAAATCAGTAGGCTGGCCTGAAGAGAGAGAGAGAGAGAGAGAGAGAGAGAGAGAGAGATAGAGAGAGAGAGAGAGAAAGAGAGAGAGACTAGCTAGCAGGTTGAATGGAGAGCGAATGAGAGGCTATTACTAGCTAGCAGGCTGAGTAAGATTATGTGAGAGATAGAATGAGTTGCCGGGGAGACTGATCCAGCATAGACTTTCGAGTTTTGTCCAGTCGTGCTGTAAGTGAGTGTGTGTGTGTGTGTGTGTGTGTGTGTGTGTGTGTGTGTGTGTGTGTGTGTGTATGTATGTTGGACACCCTGTGACTAGAAGAGATCTGAATGTGTGTCGTACGTGTAGGACACCAAGTGAACGATATGTGCTCTGACGTATGTGTATGCACAGATCGACTAAGTGTGTAACCACAAGTGAGTACGCGATTCCGACTATAAGTGACGTGATCTATTTTCATATGAACGCACAGATCACCTGGGTATACGTGAATAGATCAAATGTAGCTGTACTTATAACTTGACTGAAGAGATCTGAGCATGGAAGAATGCACAGAACAAGAGAGTACATAATACATAATACAATCATGAAGGCGAGTTTCTGAGAGTGTGTTGAGTGTGCAGATAAGGGGAGGGTAGCGGCGAGAATCTTGGGCTAGTTAGTTTGAAGGAGTTAACAAAAGCTTGTGGTGAAAACATCCGCTGTAGTTAATATTTATATAAATATAAATGATATACAATTATTTAGTTCAGATATAATTTGTTCTCTTTGCTAATTTTCTTTCTATAGATTTTTGTAATTAAACATGCCAAAGTTTTTTTTACTGTATGTAGTCGTATCGTGGTGTGGATAAATGTTGTAACATTTTATATAAATAACTACTCCGCGATACCTAATATCTGCCACATCAGCCTAATGTGTGTGTAAAAAATGCCCCCAAGATCCAACTACAGAAATTGGCAATGGTTTCCTCATTTACAGAACAACAAGAATTGAAAGTGATGTTCTTTTTTAAATGTACAAATAATTCTCTTTATCATTGTAGTCTTTATTTAATTCGTCACCTTATTTTCATTAGATTCCTTCCATGTAATAGATGCAAAAGATTAGTTTCTGTGTCTTTATCCTGAAATATGTTTTGATCCAAATGAAAGTCTAAACTCGATTTTGCAATGGGAAATTTAATTTTAGAATTTCTAAATTGTCATGTAAACGTCATATAAAAATCTGGCAATGTTGTTTGTGACACAGATTTTCTCATATTTTCATTTCTGGTGACTTTACTCAAAAAATATTCAATGATAATTGTTTCATGTTAATAATATTTTTTTAAATTTTTTATAGAATAAAATCCATTTCTTTGTTTTAAAAAAATTTCATTTCATAATTTCCTTTGTCTTATTCCATTCACACAGTTTTAAAATATGACAATAATCTACTTTATTGACAATAACAAATCTTTAATTGCTAAAATGCTTTCTTTTTTATTTTGTGCACCATAAATGATGAACAGGACCAAAGTTACAGAAGTGAAACAGACATCTGACAGCAGCCAGTGACTCATAGCTGGGTGCTTGCATCAGGGTCAGTGATCCATAACTGACCAATACTCTATTCCACTTCTAAAGTTATGCCCTGAAAACAGACTGCCGCTATGCTTCCTGCCTAAGAGATTAAGGATCAAAATGGGAAGGTAAAACCAATCCCTAAAATGTCCTGAAATCGGATGTGTTGAAACACAAAGTGCAGTACTGCAGCATTGCTATAATCTACGGCATATTCCCACATACATCCTATTCATGACAGATGCCAAAGAAGAAGAATGATGGACAAATGAAAACACTGACAGGAACATATATGCAAGAAAATTGATTTATTAAAGATGTTAGAAGATTTGTTTAGCAACACAAAGAGCATGTGAGGATGTAGGCATAACATTTTCTGGAAGTATTCAATTGACCAGTTCCAGAATATTCTTTAGACATTCAATCGGTTAATTGTGCGAAGCCAACTAGAATAGAAATCTGGGAAGTTATTTTACTTCTGAAAGATAGGAAACTCTCTGAAGCAGATGGTGCCTCAGAAGAAAAATCAAATCAGACATTAAAACGTCAACAGAGTTATTCAGTTTCATAAAGAGAAAACACAAGCAGGCTGGAAGCAATACTAAGCAGTCCAATTACTGGAAAACGAGAGATCTGCAACGGAGCCCAAATTATAGAGGTAGGAGATTGAACTGCATTACAGACTGATGTGGCATCTGGAAGAAAAACGAATTCTAATTCCACAGCAAGCCGGCTTTAGACAGCACAGATCCACTGAGGACCAGGTCATCCTCATAGCCCAGGAGATAGAAGATGCCTACCAGGCACAGAAGCACACAGTAGCTGTTTGGGTGGATCTGGAAAAGGCATTTGACAAAGTCTGGAAGGACGGACTTAGAGTCAAGCTGAGAAGAAGTGATGTCTGTGGGAAGATGTACAAGTGGATCAACCACTACCTCAAACAAAGAACGGCCAGAGTCCAAGTACAAGGGCAGATGAGCAAAAAGGTGACACTCGAGCAGGGAGTACCCCAAGGGGGAGTATTGTCACCCACACTCTTTCTGGTATATATAAACGATATTACAGAGAATATACCAAGAAGAGTCCATAGCTCAATGTTTGCAGACGATCTGGCTATGTGGACCTCTGAAAAGAATCTCACCATAGCAAGAAATCGGATGCAAACGGCCCTAACATCGCTGGAAGAGTGGGCGAACTCATGGCCGGTCAAAATAAACGAGGAGAAAACCACGTGCACAATATTCTCGCTCTCATTAAAACCCCAAAGTACCAAATTAAGCCTAAATGGCAAAATCCTGCAGCGAAACGACAACCCAACCTATCTGGGAGTCACATTTGATCGGCGCATGACATGGAAAAGTCAGATTGAGAGAAACCGAATGAAAGCCAGAGAAAGAATGGCGATCATGAAGAAACTTGCTGGCACAAGCTGGGGAGCAGACGAAAGCATACTAAAGAAACTGTACACTGGAAGAGTGAGACCAGTTCTCGAGTATGGCATTGCGGCATGGACAACAGCAGCGAAGGCGAACTTCGATAAAGTTAACAAACTTCAAAACCAAGCCATGAGAATTATAACAGGTGACATGAAGTCAACGCCAATTGTAGAACTTGAAAAGATTACAAGACTGCAATCCATGACCGATAGAAGAGACTGCAGAGCCCAGCTGCAGTCAGAGAAACTCCGAAGACTGACGGACCATCCAATGTACCAGAGACTAAACAATCTGGGAAATGGGAAACTGAAGCGGAGAAACTTTGCAGAAATAGCCAAAGCAAAGATGCACGAAGATCCCATAAACGCACTAACAACACCAAAACCCATCACTACTGTACGAAAACCTACTTGGAGGCAGGATATATTCCCAGAGGTGGTAGAAAATATACCAGGTATTGCAAACAAAAACTGCCAGAGTGAGAAAGAAAGGAGAGACACTACCCTAAGCTTCATAACGAAAAGCTACCCAAGCATGGACTGGACCCATGCACACACCGACGGTTCTGTAACAAACACTACACAGAACGGAGGGGCAGGAGCATTCCTGAACCTACCAAATGGCAGAAAAATAACACTGTCATTCGCTACTGGTAAGTACACAAGCAATTTCAGAGCAGAGGCAGAGGCACTGAGGGCGGCAGTGGAAGAAATGGTAACACACAGTGAAAATGAGAGCCATATAGTCTTGCTGACAGATGCTCTCGAAGTAGTCACAGCGCTAAAAAGCCAGAAGAACACTGAGCTTAATGACTTAAGAGCAGCACTCTGCAAACTGTGCCAGCAGTCCGCACCAAAAAGGGTGGTGGTACAGTGGGTTCCGTCACACTGCAACATCCAAGGCAACGAGGAGGCAGACAGACTGGCAAAAGAAGGTGCAAGGCTACCACAAACAGATACCAGTATGACGTACGAAGAGTCAAAACGGCTTATCAAAGCCAGATACATGTCCAAATGGGAAACCGAACATACTGGTTACACCAAAAACGATGCCTATTACCAGTTGAACCGAAGAGAGCAGGTCGTTGTCTTCAGACTTCGCACTGGCCACAACAGACTGAGGTACCACCTATTCAACAAACTGAAGATAGGGTGTACCGACGAATGCCCGTTCGGTACTGGTAAAATGACCACTGAACATCTGCTGCAGAACTGCCCGACATACGAGGATCAGAGAGAGCAGATGTGGCCATTGCCAGTGGAACTGCAAGACAAGCTGTATGGTAGTGGCGAGAGTCTCAGGATGACCGCTGCTTTTTTCGAAAAAATAATGGTTACTGTCTGACTGTGTACGCAGAAGAAGAAGAAGAAGAAGAACTGCATTATTTTAGAATGACTGAAAGAGGTCATAGATAAACAGTTGGGGAATGAGGAGGCAGGTTTTGACCAAATAGATTCTATGTTGACCAGATAACTGTACCACGATGAATTGTTTAACAGCATGTAGACTGGGATGCATTACATTATATAGGATAAGTAAATTGTGAGAAGACATCTGATAGTTTAGACAGGGAATCACTTTGGAAATTGCTCAAGCACTATTGAGCGCCCATGATGTTCCCAAATATAATTAAGAAAACTAGTTCTACAAGGTGAAGAGCTTTCGGAGACCTTTGAGATAAGAACTGGGGCGAGACAGATCTGCCTCTTTTCGCCATTTTCTTTCCACTAGCTGTTGACTGGATTATGAGAACATGGTTTTTGCTTATAAAAAAAATGATAATCTGAGCGTGGCTGATGAATTGGCTCTTCTATCTTATAACCACAACCAAATACAAAATAAAATGAATCAGCTTACTGAATGGCTCCTCAAATTAAGTCAAGTGTTTGTAAAGAACGGATATATTATTTGTGAATAAAAGTATCAAACGACAGCGCAACATTTTTGTTGTTGTGGTGGGGGGAGGGGGAGGGAGGGGGGGGGGGGGGGTTGACACGATAATGCTAGATGTAGAATCATTCATATAACTTGGTAGCAATATAGACAAGTTCCGAGGTACTGATAGATTTCTAATTTAGAATACTACAAAATGGCAAAGAGGCTTTTACTCCGTTATGTGAATTTTTTGAAATCGAAAGAAATAAGTCTACCACAAAAATTCAGATCTTCAAATACAATGTTTCATTCCAACTGTTGTATGGCTATGTGACGTCGGGAACATTGAAAAGTACAAGTAAAAAGATACGGGCTTTCATCAATGGACGATAGTACCAAACTGAGGGAATAAACTGTTATGGTAAAGTCACGTATATAAATCTGTGGGAAAGAACAGGGCAAATGCCAGTGGGACTAGACGTAAAAATAAGAGATTGGCGATAAAAAGGACAACATTATGGAAACCCCCTAGTAGCATCAGAAAACAGTCTCTGCTCTGGAATCGTCAGGGCAAGTGAAGTAGGGGCAGACCTAAGCACTCAAGTCGAGGCAACTATAAAAGTTGCACGAATGATGTGAGTTATATTCATAACGGGCAGGTGTTCTACATATATATATATATATTTGTGCGTGTACGTGTGTATGTGTGTGTGTATATCAACAGTTTGCACATTCCGGCCAAATGTTTCAACATCGCTCCCCAAGGTTTGCACACTACTTCCAAAGATTTCGACATCACCATCCAAGTGTTTGTACACCCTCTACGCAAGGTCTGTACATCGCTGTCATAGACATGTAGACACTACCGAAGTTGTCAATACAATTCATATAGATTTTCACACAGCTTTCCAAGAATTATACACCACCTAACAGGTCTGCACAGGGATATTTAAAGTTTGCACACTATTGCAATAGGTTTCTACACAACTATCTAAAGTTCATACACATCTAGCCAAGGTTTTCGTGCCACTGCCACACACAAAGCTGACACACCACTGCCATGGGCTTGGACGCCTATTTACAAGGCTGACACACCACTGCCATGGGCTTGGACGCCGCTTTACAAGGCTGAAACACCACTGCCGTGGGCTTGGACGCCACTTTACAAGGCTGACACACCACTGCCGTGGGCTTGGACGCCGCTTTACAACGCTGACACACCACTGCCATGGGCTTGGACGCCCTTTACAAGACTGATACACAACTAAGCAAGGTTTGCACATCGCTGCTATAAGAGACTTTGCCCGCTGGGTATGTGTCAGGTCGGATGACCAGTTTTCTTCTAGATTGCCTTGGTGTTTCCAACTGTTAGTCAGGTTATCATTTGTCAGCAGCCAGGTAAACTGAAGATACCGGGATGCAGCCATTATACAGTGAAACGTGTCCTATGATACAGCCCTTATACAGTAAAACATTTCTTATGATACAGCCCTTATACAGTAAAACATTTCCTATGATACAGCCATTATAAAGTAAAACATGTCCTATGATACAGCCCTTATACAGTAAAACATTTCCTATGATACAGCCCTTATAAAGTAAAACATTTCCTATGATACAGCCCTTATACAGTTAAACATTTCCTATGATACAGCCCTTATAAAGTTAAACATTTCCTATGATACAGCCCTTATAAAGTTAAACATTTCCTATGATACAGCCCTTATAAAGTAAAACATTTCCTATGATACAGCCCTTATACAGTAAAACATTTCCTATGATACAGCCCTTATAAAGTAAAACATTTCCTATGATACAGCCCTTATAAAGTAAAACATTTCCTATGATACAGCCCTTATACAGTAAAACATTTCCTATGATACAGCCCTTATAAAGTAAAACATTTCCTATGATACAGCCCTTATAAAGTTAAACATTTCCTATGATACAGCCCTTATAAAGTTAAACATTTCCTATGATACAGCCCTTATACAGTAAAACATTTCCTATGATACAGCCCTTATAAAGTTAAACATTTCCTATGATACAGCCCTTATAAAGTAAAACATTTCCTATGATACAGCCCTTATACAGTAAAACATTTCCTATGATACAGCCCTTATACAGTAAAACATTTCCTATGATACAGCCCTTATAAAGTTAAACATTTCCTATGATACAGCCCTTATACAGTAAAACATTTCCTATGATACAGCCCTTATACAGTGAAACCTTTTGCTATGACGCAGCCCAGGTACAGTGAAACCTTTGATTTGATGCAGCCCTTGTACAGTGACACCTTTGCTATGAAGCAGCCGTTGTACAGTGACACCTTTGCTACGAAAATAAACAAATACATGTGCATATGTGTATAGCATATTTGTATAGTTATGTGACGCCTTACCCTGATTGCAGCAAGAATTTCCTCCGATTCTGAAAGCATGACGCTTTTCTTTTTCAGTGCCGCCTCCTCCTCTCGCTGATACTTTAACTGGTTCAATAACTTCTTCTTTGCTGCCTGCTCTGCCTCTTTAATTCCTACAAACGCTTCAGCTGCTCGGTCGTGGTCGCATGTTTTCATGGAGGAAAGGACACACCTTGACATTAAGACAGTTTGCATTGGAAGAAATGAGGGAGGGAAGGAGAGGGTATTTAGGTTGAAAGTAGACGTCGAACAGGAAAGTGAGGATATTTAGAAACGTAAGGAGACGTCCACATGAGAGGGGGTTGGGGGGGGGGGTGGGGGGGGGGGGGGATGAAGGGTATTTAAAAACGTAAGGAGACGTCCACATGAGCGGGGAGAGGGGAATATTTAACATCGTAAGGAGACGTCCACAGAGGGATGGGTGAGGGGGCAAGGAGGGTATTTAAAAACGTTAGGAGACGTCCACAGAGGGATGGGTGAGGAGGGATTTTAAAACGTAAGGAGACGTCCACAGAGGGATGGGTGAGGAGGGAAGCAGAGTATTTAAAAACGTAAGGAGACGTCCACAGAGGGATGGGTGAAGAAGGGGGGGGAGGGTATTTAAAAACGTAAGGAGACGTCCACAGAGGGATGGGTGAGGGGTGGGGGAGGGTATTTAAAAACATAAGGAGACGTCCACAGAGGGATGGGTGAGGAGGGAAGCAGAGTATTTAAAAACGTAAGGAGACGTCCACAGAGGGATGGGTGAAGGGGGGGGGGGGAGGGTATTTAAAAACGTAAGAAGACGTCCACAGAGGGATGGGTGAGGGGTGGGGGAGGGTATTTAAAAACATAAGGAGACGTCTACAGAGGGATGGGTGAGGAGGGAAGCAGAGTATTTAAAAACGTAAGGAGACGTCCACAGAGGAATGGGTGAAAGGGGGGGGGGGAGTCTATTTAAAAACATAAAGACACGTCCACATGAGAGGGGACGACTACATCACGAACTCTCATATAAATAAACACACACCCATCTATTAATAGTAACACGTCTTTTCTGTGCACGCTTCTTATTGTTCAAATAATACTAAAATAAATCTTCAGATCGTGTCCCTAATATGTGTTCTTCCATTCTCTATAACCTAAAAATGTATAATAATAAAATGTTTATACTTCTATGCTCCTGTTATCTGGAACAAAGTGACCTTAACAGTATCAGTACAAAACAGAATATATGTCACGAATTGTTATTTAAAACAAAAAATGAGACATGGACTTGACAAGCATTTATTATTGCACTTTTAATGTTCTTCAACTTTATCAGTGCACCAAAATCTGCAGATAAGAAGTCTTTGGTCTTCTGTCTCAGTGCACCAACATCTGCAGCAAAGCAGTCTTTGATCTGCTGTATCAGTGCACAAACTTCTTCAGCATAGAAGTCTTTGGTCTGCTGCCTCAGTGCACCAACATCTGCAGCAAAGAAGTTTTTGGTCTGCTGTCTTAGTGCACCAAAATCTGCAGCAAAGAGGTTTTTGGTCTGCTGTCTCAGTCACATTTGCACCTCGCGTTCACCCTCTTTGTCATTCGAGATAAAGTCTCACGCCAAGGTAGCTGTTTACTGCGCCAAACAAGTGGAAATCGCTGGAAGCTAAGTCGGAGCTGTAAGGTGGATGTTTACTGCGATAATATACAGGCAAAATATACTGGTCAAGACTCTAACCTCGACTTCCCCGCAGTTCTTCCTGCAAACGGGCTGTTTTCATGGCAGCCTGACTATTGAGGTGATCCTCGTAGTTGTGAGGGACACGCAGATGAGATGAAGCCAAGCATTGCACAATCCCCTGAAGGACCCTAATCCACCTTGATCAGCACGCTCGGGATGTGAAGGAAGCTACAATAAACTGGCACTAAGCGTTCTTTTGAGGGCGCACAATAGGATAAATACTCATTGGGGGCATTCCTTCCACAACAGATACTTTCCGTGTTTGGATGTCATTTCCCCGTAAACCACACAATGACCAGGAAGGCGAGACACACACAGACGCCTGCAAGTGTTAACACACAATGAAAAGGAAAGGCGAGCGACACACACATACGCCAGGAAGTGTTAACACACAATGACTAGGAAGGCGAGCAACTCACACAGACGCCTGCAAGTGTTAACACACAATGACCAGGAAAGGCGAGCGACACACACATACGCCAAGAAGTGTTAACACACAATGACCAGGAAAGGCGAGCGACACACACATACGCCAGGAAGTGTTAACACACAATGACCAGGACAGGCGAGCGACACACACATACGCCAGGAAGTGTTAACACACAATGACCAGGAAAGGCGAGCGACACACACATACGCCAGGAAGTGTTAACACACAATGACCAGGAAAGGCGAGCGACACACACATACGCCAGGAAGTGTTAACACACAATGACCAGGACAGGCGAGCGACACACACATACGCCAGGAAGTGTTAACACACAATGACCAGGAAAGGCGAGCCACACACACATACGCCAGGAAGTGTTAACACACAATGACCAGGAAAGGCGAGCGACACACACATACGCCAGGAAGTGTTAACACACAATGACCAGGACAGGCGAGCGACACACACATACGCCAGGAAGTGTTAACACACAATGACCAGGAAAGGCGAGCCACACACACAGACGCCAGGAAGTGTTATCACACAATGACCAGGACAGGCGAGCCATTCACACAGACGCCTGCAAGTGTTAACCATTAAAGTCTGCTACTAACATAAGCCGAGACTATCACTGCTGTACTGCCCGAAGTAAAGATTGCGAGAAGTCGTCACACAACTATTCTGACAAAAAACTATGTTGAAGATCGTCAGCTCAGAGCTCAAATGTTTCAGTTTCCCTTACATAGCTACACAACCTGTCACAGCCTCTTTAGATTCGGATCAATTCACGTGCCATCGATAAAGCTACGATTGGATGATTTACATGTCTCACCCTAAGATGGTACACTCCGCCATGTTTGTCTTTGTCCATCTTTGATGTCAGCCTCCCAGTAACAGCACGTTTTACCGTTGGTCTTTTTGTCCTCCGCCTTTCATTCTAGTATTGCTATCAGCAAGGTGTCGTTTAGTGTGACCAAAATATATAAGCCGCCAGACCCTTATTTCATTATTCAATTCTCTTTGCACCTCGACTTTTGTTTATAATACTTTCTTACTTGTCTTCTTCCAAGGAGAAATGCATTATTCTTCTTAGATATCTCAATTTTTAAAAAAAAACAACCGTTCTTTTCTCCAATTATTTTTTCATTGTCCAAGTTTTAATGCCATACAGTAAAGATGAGTGTACATAATACCTGATCCCTCTCATCTTGTATTTGTGAGTGACTTATTTGATGTCAATAAATGACTCATGTTAGCAAAACAAATCTGACCATCCCTATTCTCTTCCTGATGTCCATTTGACATTTCCCATCCTCTGTTTTGATATTTCCAAGATGGAGAAGATCTTAACCTAATTCACTATTTGACAGTCTATTTTGTACAATAGATTCCAGTCCACTTTGATAATAATCATAGTTTACATTTTCCCAATACTGATAATGATGAAGTCCTTCTCTTTGTTCAACCGTGTGGACAGTCTTTCCTCTTACTGTATCCCCTGGAATGGGTGACTTGCGCTGTGATTTGGATGAAAGTGAGGTAGAAACTGGGGCTTTTGTCAACCTCATTCTATGGTACTGGGCTACTCTTGGCCAGTGGCTCGATTTTATCAAGATGACTGGAGATAACACAGGAAGCTGATTGTTCTTAAGAGTTTGCTCCTGAAGCCTTTCCTTTACACAGGCATCTCGCAAGACAGCGGAGTGGGATGACATCTATCGTGTTGTGTCGTGCCTTTTCCATAACCGCAAGAGGTCGTAGGGACATCACTCAACGTGCGAGTGATGTGTTGGGCATCTATCCCGGGCCGTGTCTTATTCCATCATAGTCGTGTCTAAAGTTCACAGTCACACCAAAACCGACGCTGTCTGTAGCTAAAGCAAAGGCGTCAATCTCGTGAAGTTCAACCGTGTGAACTAGACCCTGAAAAAATGACACATGTTTAAGCGTAGTGCTAATTCGTATATCCGATGTTCAGGACAGGATAATCGGAGGTAAGAAAACAAAAAACGCGAACGACTTAACCAGTTCAAATTGGAAACAACCACACGTTTTCGTGAACAAAAAGTGTAAGTCGTCGACTAGTGTGAATTACAGGCAAATTCGTGGCCTGTCAGAATCCATAATTAACTACAACACCAGAGCAATGAAGACCCACAGCAGGCAGGGCGCCATCTTTGCCGCTCTTGCCAATACTAAAGCTAATCCATACACATTACTTGTCATTGACTTCATATTACATGACCATTTGTAACAACAGACACATGTTATGGGCAAAGAACAGTGCAACAGAAATATGGCAGAAGAATAATGAAATAAAGTATACATAGATAGAACATGTTTTGGGAATTGCCAAAGCAAAATAAGTAGATATGCGCTGAATGACTGTTATGTGCATATGGGGGTTAGTTTATTGATTGATATATTGAAAATTGATTATACAAGATTATGCTCTGTTCTTTGCCTCTTACTTTGCTAATGTTTGTCATGTTCTTCTGCGTGGGTTGTTTCTTTATACGTTGCACTTCCAGAAGGCCCTTCAGCTCAAAGGTTCAACCAGTCTTATTTGGAGTTATTATCAAGTGTTTTAATTTATTTGGACGAGTTCATTTGAGTCATGTTTGCTCTTAATTCTGTTCGCAATTCTTGCTGCCTGGCTCGTTCAGCCATGATAGTAGATTACATTAAGAAAACAACTAAAGTTAAAACAGTCATGGTGTGGCACTCTTCCAGAGTTATACATATACCAAACTTTGTGATTCATTCCTTCTAGTTGGCATTTTAGAATAGTAGATCCCCGAAGCGAATGAAGATGGCGTCACCATCAAACTTGTTCTACGAGATGTTATTTCATGTGACTGTAAAATACAATCCCGGCACAGCAGACTGCCGTGAATGGGACACAAATACAAGGAGCCCACCGAATGGAAGTCAAGTCTTTTCTAATTTCTGGCAGCTCGCTTCCGATGAGTGCAAGCAAGTATTTTCTGCGATCTGCTTAAAGATATTATCTCAACAACCCATCCAGGGACTGTCTGACTATGTTATCTCAACAATATCTGAGCACCATGTGGGATGCTAGCGACCCATGTGAAGCGGTTCCGTGCAATCGTCTCACAAGAAGTGGAATAAATGTTGAAGCTACTCCAAGACATTTTTTTCTTCTGTCTCTCTCTCCACCAACAAGTGTCTGCCTGTTCTGAGCTCGCTATACAGCACGCGATTGGAGAGGCTTTCATTTTGTCTCACCCATCTTATCTGTGCTCCATGCAGTAGCTTATGAATGCTAGTTTGACCTATGGAGGATTTCGGCGTTAAGTACTTTATCCTGTCATCTGATTCTGAGAAGGCTGCTGAGACAGTTCACGTGGAAACGATTTAACTGCAGGCATGTCTCTATACATTGCCGATGTTGTTGTAGGCATACATGACAGTGGTTAGCATGGCAGTGCAGCAGTTCCTCTCTCCTGATTCTTATTTTACACCACCTTCTTGATGACAGACCACGAGACTCAAAACTGCGCTTGACCCTCGACCTCCGCTTTCACGCTTTGTCAGGTATTCTGCCTCCTTCCCATCCTGTTATTCACGTGTGAATTTATATCCAGGGACTGGGGACGGCTTGGCCTAGTCATAATATGCTCACTCTTCTCTCTCTTCTCACCTCACTCTGTTTCATTTGACTCTGTCCTACAGTCACACAGTTGCACAACTTTCACACGCGCCCTCGTGGTAAAGCCCTTCCATTGCACTTTGGTTGGGCTAGCTTCTGAGGGCGCACAAACCTAGCATAGGTACATACAGACGCACACATGCATCCAAGCACTGGCTTATGCGTCCTGATATCGCCCAATTGACTACGGTCTGGGGTGGAAAATGGCGCGCCTCCGCCAGTAGAAACTAGTGAGGCAAACATCTAAGCAAAAAAAAAGCTTGGCCTAGTGGATAAGTGGCACGGCTCACAATCCGAAGATGCTTTGTTCGATCCCCATCACAGCACCGGCCGTTACCCCGGGGAAGCAAACCCTTCGAAAATGCAGGAGGATGCAGACCCTTACATGAAAGATGCTGAAGTCGGATGCACTGGGCCGACAGGCGCAAAATAAAAACCACAGTGCAACGCACACCGCCTTGTGGATTAGAGAAATAAGGCGAACGAAAAAAAAAAAATATCCAAGGACTGCTTGACAATGTTGTTTCAACAATCCATCCACGAACTACTTGACGATGACAGCTGAACAATTCATCCAAGAACTGCTTGGCGATGACTGCTGAACAATCCATCCACAAACTACTTGACGATGACAGCTGCACAATCTATCCAGAGACTGCTTGACGATGACAGCCCACCAATCCATCCATAAACTACTTGACGATGACAGCTCCACAATCAATCCACGAACTACTTGACAATGACAGCTCCACAATCCATCCACGAACTACTTGACAATGACAGCTCCACAATCCATCCACGAACTACGTGACGATGACAGCTCCACAATCCATCCACGAAGTACTTGACAATGACAGCTCCACAATCCATCCGGAGAGGGAGCATGAGAAACGGCTACCACATCCAAGGAAGGCAGCAGGCGCGCAACTTACCGACTCCCGGCACGGGGAGGTAGTGACGAAAAATAACAATACGGGACTCTTTCGAGGCCCCGTAATTGGAATGAGTACACTTTAAACCCTTTAACGAGGATCTATTGGAGGGCAAGTCTGGTGCCAGCAGCCGCGGTAATTCCAGCTCCAATAGCGTATATTAAAGTTGTTGCAGTTAAAAAGCTCGTAGTTGGATCTCAGGCGCAGGCGGGCGGGGCGGTCCGGCTCGCGCCGGTTCACTGCCCGTTGTCTCCTGCCCTACCGTCTGCCGGCTCTCTCCTACGGGTGCTCTTCGCTGAGCGTCCTGGGTGGCCGGCGCGTTTACTTTGAAAAAATTAGAGTGTTCAAAGCAGGCCTCGGCTGCCTGAATAATGGTGCATGGAATAATGGAATAGGACCTCGGTTCTATTTTGTTGGTTTTCGGAACTGGAGGTAATGATTAACAGGGACAAACGGGGGCATTCGTATTGCGGCGTTAGAGGTGAAATTCTTGGATCGCCGCAAGACGAGCTACTGCGAAAGCATTTGTAAAGAATGTTTTCATTAATCAAGAACGAAAGTCAGAGGCGCGAAGACGATCAGATACCGTCGTAGTTCTGACCATAAACGATGCCGACTAGCGATCCGCAGGAGTTGCTTCGATGACTCTGCGGGCAGCTTCCGGGAAACCAAAGTGTTTGGGTTCCGGGGGAAGTATGGTTGCAAGGCTGAAACTTAAAGGAATTGACGGAAGGGCACCACCAGGAGTGGAGCCTGCGGCTTAATTTGACTCAACACGGCCAACACTGAAATGATTGACATGCCGAGACCACTCTTCTGGGGCCTAATATGGAACTGGTGCTGGACTTAGACCCCCAGAAATCTGGGGTTATGCCCCCTGTGGCTCGGTTTTGTCTGCATTCAGTGTTTGATAAAGGAATTGACGGAAGAGCACTATCAGGAGTGGAGCCTGAGACCTAAGTTAACTTACCACGCCAATACTGCAGAATGACTATCAAAAAGTACACCTTCGTGGGGTCTAATAGAGAACATGTGCTGGAATTAGACCCTCGAAAATTTTGGGGCTACCCTCTAAGAAACTTGATTGTCTCGCTAAGGGAATTGACGGAAGGGCACCACCAGGTGTGGAACCTGCGGCTTAATTTGACTGAACACGCCAATACTGTAGAACAACTGACAAATCGAGAGCACTGCCGTTTGGGTCTAATAATGAACGTACGCTGGTATTTGACTCACGGATGACAAGTCAGCTCTCAAACACTCAAATGAAATAACGCTACGGAAATCGTGTTTAACTCCGCAGAAACCGCAGATTTCAAATACCTGGTCATTGACAAACAAAAGGAAATAGATCATCTGAAGACAGGTCAGTTTTACCCTACAAATGACAGGGCGTTGCTACGGAAAACAAGCTCAAATCGAGAGGAGCCGCAGACACTTTGGTTCACGTACCAGGCTGATAAGCCAAGGGCGCGAGGCTACCATGTGGGGGATTACGGCCGAACCCTTGTAAGCCGCAATCCCGCCCAAAATCTCAGCACCACTGCAATGGGAGGCTCCTACATGCTCGGGATCTGGGGCTTGCGCCCCAGCCCTATCAGGTAGAGCCACAGTAAGAGGTTCTTGCCGCCCGCCAATCAAAGCGGGCGGACAACTGCTTGATACTCACCCTATACGGCGATGGGGTGCGAAAAAACACCAACCAAAGACTTAGAACCTGGTCGGGGTGTCGAAAACAGTAGAGCAGCCACCTCACTGTGAACTGTCAAGACTCAACCACTGACCATGAGAGTTGTCCGCACACCAGGCGATCAACATCTCTGTGACATTACCAGGCTTGTCCTCTGGCTGAATGCACTCCGGCTACGATATCTACCTCTGTACGTTATCAGCCATAACTATCATGCTGGACGCAGAAGAGATGCAGACCAGCGGACATTGCACACCTGCTCCACTGTGTCAACACCCCAGGTGGCGGGGAATGCTAGGCGTACCATCCCTGCATAGAAGCCAAGAAAATAAAGGGAAAAAGAGATACCCCACTCAAATGCAAATGCTACGTTTCTGGCAGGACGTGACGATCCTGGGATACAGACACACTGGACTGCCTCTCTTCCGGGTAAACCAGTCCATCTCATATATCACATATCATCATTGCACCCTATAGACACGAGTAGTGAAGACTCGATAGTCTGGTAAGACAACTCCCATAGGAGAGAAAACTCTGATCGTAAACAACTGCTGCCTTGCAGATAGGTTGGGGACAGCCAAAGGCTAAGGAGGGCATCCCTACAGAAACGCCTGTTGAAATCGGATGCACGGGGCCGCAAGCCTAACAAAACAGTGCAACGTAAATCACAGTATGATGGCAGCACAACCTTTTCGAAAAACGTATGGCGCTCATCCTGAGGAGACCCGCCAGGCAGCGATAGCGCCGGGCCTCACGCCTCGAAGGGGCCCACCCTTGACTACTGGTGGTCACCCACCCATGTGTCGTGGAGTCAAGGCACATGGCTATGGGGCAACGTCTATTGGCCAAAACCTCAAGACCCTCAAAATACTACAGTGGAATGCGGAGGGAGTCATTAACAAAAAACTTTCCCTAACACACCACCTGCATGAAGGTAAGATTGACGTGGCATGTATCCAGGAAACGCACCTCAACAATAACCATAAATTCTCAATCAGAGGATACCAGACCTTCCGTCTAGATAGAGAAGGCCACAAAGGAGGGGTCCTGATACTGACCAGAAACAGCATACCGAGTAGCGCGGTACCTGTCAATCACACCGGACAAGCAGAAATTGTAGGAGTTGACATAATGGCTCAAGAGACGAAGCTCCGCATTTTCAATCTGTACGGACCAGCAAACAGAGACCTATCGCTCTCGAGTATGGAGGTCAGAGACTCCAACTGCATAGTAGTTGGAGATTTCAACAGCCACTCGGAGAGATGGGGATACTCTGACACAGACAGCAGAGGTGACGAAGTGGAAGATTGGGAGATAGATGCAAATCTCTCCCTAATCAATAGGCCGGAGGATAGCCCTAGCTTCTATTCAAGAACATGGCATACCACCTCGACTCCAGATTTGGCCTTCTCCACACAGGACATACACTATAAAATAGACCGCCAGGTGCTAAACCAACTGGCAGGTAGCGACCACAGGCCGATCAGGCTAACCATTGACATGGAAGTAGGCCCACAGGAAACAAAACCGCTCCCACGTTGGAATTACAAACGAGCCGACTGGGACAGATTTGCAATCCTGACAGATGGGCTGTGTGAAACCATCAACACACGAAACACCAAAATGAAGCCCATGGTAGAGAGCCTAAGCAAGGCAATAATGCAAGCCGCCACTGAAACCATCCCAAGAGGAGCTAGGAAAAACTATAAGCCCTACTGGAATGATGAGTTACAGAAAGTGGAAGATGCAGTAACAAATGCTAGGAACATGGCAGAACGAGAAAAATCCATGGAGGCAAACATCGCCCTCAAAGCCGCCGCGGCGAAGTACAAACACACTCTCAAGCAAACAGCAAGAGAAAGTTGGAAAAATAAAACGGAAAGTTTAAACCTGGACAAAGAAGGGAACAAGCTATGGAAGCTAGTCAGAGTCATGAACGACGAAACCCCGTCAAATAAACAAATTACTATCAAGCAGGGCGAGAACTTGATCACAGGTAAGAAAGCCGCAAACGCCTTTGTCGATCACTATGCCAGAGCAAACCACATCGAGGTCCCTGCAGATAAGCATACAGACATTAGCGAAGAGCTAAAGGGACACGAAAACATAAATACGGCTCCTGAAGAGCACATGATGGCCAAACTAACAATGCGCGAAATGGAAGAGGCTATGAGAACACTAAAGAAAAGGAAATCTCCCGGAAACGACGGGATAACAAACGAAATGCTGATGGGGCTGGGCCAAACAGCGAAGAAAAAACTACTATCAGTCCTGAACCAAAGCTGGAAAAGGGGTATTGTACCCCAGGCATGGAAAGATGCAATACTGGTACCAGTACCAAAAACAGGAAAGGACAAAACAGATCCAAATGGATACAGGCCCATAAGCCTACTGAGCTGTGTCGGCAAGCTGATGGAACGGATGATAAACACCAGACTGATGTGGCATCTGGAAGAAAAACGAATACTAATTCCACAGCAAGCCGGCTTTAGACAGCACATATCCACTGAGGACCAGGTCATCCTCATAGCCCAGGAGATAGAAGATGCCTACCAGGCACAGAAACACACAGTAGCTGTTTGGGTGGATCTGGAAAAGGCATTTGACAAAGTCTGGAAGGATGGACTTAGAGTCAAGCTAAGAAGAAGTGATGTCTGTGGGAAGATGTACAAGTGGATCAACCACTACCTCAAACAAAGAACGGCCAGAGTCCAAGTACAAGGGCAGATGAGCAAAAAGGTGACACTCGAGCAGGGAGTACCCCAAGGGGGAGTATTGTCACCCACATTCTTCCTGGTATATATATACGATATTACAGAGAATATACCAAGAAGAGTCCATAGCTCAATGTTTGCAGACGATCTGGCTATGTGGACCTCTGAAAAGAATCTCACCATAGCAAGAAATCGGATGCAGACGGCCCTAACATCGCTGGAAGAATGGGCGAACTCATGGCTGGTCAAAATAAACGAGGAGAAAACCACGTGCACAATATTCTCGCTCTCATTAAAACCCCAAAGTACCAAATTAAGGCTAAATGGCAAAATCCTGCAGCCAAACGACAACCCAACCTATCTGGGAGTCACATTTGATCGGCGCATGACATGGAAAAGTCAGATTGAGAGAAACCGAATGAAAGCCAGAGAAAGAATGGCGATCATGAGGAAACTTGCTGGCACAAGCTGGGGAGCAGACGAAGGCATACTAAAGAAACTGTACACTGGAAGAGTGAGACCAGTTCTCGAGTATGGCATTGCGGCATGGACAACCGCAGCGAAGGCGAACTTCGATAAAGTTAACAAACTTCAAAACCAAGCCATGAGAATTATAACAGGTGGCATGAAGTCAACGCCAATTGTAGAACTTGAAAAGATTACAAAACTGCAATCCATGACCGATAGAAGAGACTGCAGAGCCCAGCTGCAGTCAGAGAAACTCAGAAGACTGACGGACCATCCAATGTACCAGAGACTAAACAATTTGGGAAATGGGAAACTAAAGCGGAGAAACTTTGCAGAAATAGCCAAAGCAAAGATGCACGAAGATCCCATAAACGCACTAACAACACCAAAACCCATCACTACTGTACGAAAACCTACTTGGAGGCAGGATATATTTCCAGAGGTGGTAGAAAATATACCAGGTATTGCAAACAAAAACTGCCAGAGTGAAAAAGAAAGGAGAGACACTACCCTAAGCTTCATAACGAAAAGCTACCCAAGCATGGACTGGACCCATGCATACACCGACGGTTCTGTAACAAACACCACACAGAACGGAGGGGCAGGAGCATTCCTGAACCTATCAAATGGCAGAAAAATAACACTGTCATTCGCTACTGGTAAGTACACAAGCAATTTCAGAGCAGAGGCAGAGGCACTGAGGGCGGCAGTGGAAGAAATGGTAACACACAGTGAAAATGAGAGCCATATAGTCCTGCTGACAGATGCTCTCGAAGTAGTCACAGCGATAAAAAGCCAGAAAAACACTGAGCTTAATGACTTAAGAGCAGCACTCTGCAAACTGTGCCAGCAGTCCGCACCAAAAAGGGTAGTGGTACAGTGGGTTCCGTCACACTGCAACATCCAAGGCAACGAGGAGGCAGACAGACTGGCAAAAGAAGGTGCAAGGCTACCACAAACAGATACCAGTATGACGTACGAAGAGTCAAAACGGCTTATCAAAGCCAGATACATGACCAAATGGGAAACCGAACATACTGGTTACACCAAAAACGATGCCTATTACCAGTTGAACCGAAGAGAGCAGGTCGTTGTCTTCAGACTTCGCACTGGCCACAACAGACTGAGGTACCACCTATTCAACAAATTGAAGATAGGGTGTACCGACGAATGCCCGTGCGGTACTGGTAAAATGACCACTGAACATCTGCTGCAGAACTGCCCGACATACGAGGATCAGAGAGAGCAGATGTGGCCATTGCCAGTGGAACTGCAAGACAAGCTCTATGGTAGTGGCGAGAGTCTCAGGATGACCGCCGCTTTTTTCGAGAAAATAATGGTTACTGTCTGACTGTGTACGCAGAAGAAGAAGAAGAAGAAGAAGATTATACAAGATTATGCTCTGTTCTTTGCCTCGTACTTTGCTAATGTTTGTCATGTTCTTCTGCGTGGGTTGTTTCTTTATACGTTGCACTTCCAGAAGGCCCTTCAGCTCAAAGGTTCAACCAGTCTTATTTGGAGTTATTATCAAGTGTTTTAATTTATTTGTGATGTTTGAGGACGAGTTTATTTGAGTCATGTTTGCTCTTAATTCTGTTCGCAATTCTTGCTGCCTGGCTCGTTCAGCCATGATAGTAGATTACATTAAGAAAACAACTAAAGTTAAAACAGTCATGGTGTGGCACTCTTCCAGAGTTATACATATACCAAACTTTGTGATTCATTCCTTCTAGTTGGCATTTTAGAATAGTAGATCCCCGAAGCGAATGAAGATGGCGTCACCATCAAACTTGTTCTACGAGATGTTATTTCATGTGACTGTAAAGTACAATCCCGGCACAGCAGACTGCCGTGAATGGGACACAAATACAAGGAGCCCACGGAATGGAAGTCAAGTCTTTTCTAATTTCTGGCAGCTCGCTTCCGATGAGCGCAAGCAAGGATTTTCTGCGATCTGCTTAAAGATATTATCTCAACAACCCATCCAGGGACTGTCTGACTATGTTATCTCAACAATATCTGAGCACCATGTGGGATGCTAGCGACCCATGTGAAGCGGTTCCGTGCAATCGTCTCACAAGAAGTGGAATAAATGTTGAAGCTACTCCAAGACATTTTCTTCTTCTGTCTCTCTCTCCACCAACAAGTGTCTGCCTGTTCTGAGCTCGCTATACAGCACGCGATTGGAGAGGCTTTCATTTTGTCTCACCCATCTTATCTGTGCTCCATGCAGTAGCTTATGAATGCTAGTTTGACCTATGGAGGATTTCGGCGTTAAGTACTTTATCCTGTCATCTGATTCTGAGAAGGCTGCTGAGACAGTTCACGTGGAAACGATTTAACTGCAGGCATGTCTCTATACATTGCCGATGTTGTTGTAGGCATACATGACAGTGGTTAGCATGGCAGTGCAGCAGTTCCTCTCTCCTGATTCTTATTTTACACCACCTTCTTGATGACAGACCACGAGACTCAAAACTGCGCTTGACCCTCGACCTCCGCTTTCACGCTTTGTCAGGTATTCTGCCTCCTTCCCATCCTGTTATTCACGTGTGAATTTATATCCAGGGACTGGGGACGGCTTGGCCTAGTCAAAATATGCTCACTCTTCTCTCTCTTCTCACCTCACTCTGTTTCATTTGACTCTGTCCTACAGTCACACCCTTGCACAACTTTCACACGCGCCCTCGTGGTAAAGCCCTTCCATTGCACTTTGGTTGGGCTAGCTTCTGAGGGCGCACAAACCTAGCATAGGTACATACAGACGCACACATGCATCCAAGCACTGGTTTATGCGTCCTGATATCGCCCAATTGACTACGGTCTGGGGTGGAAAATGGCGCCTCCGCCAGTAGAAACTAGTGAGGCAAACATCTAAGCAAAAAAAAAGCTTGGCCTAGTGGATAAGTGGCACGGCTCACAATCCGAAGATGCTTTGTTCGATCCCCATCACAGCACCGGCCGTTACCCCGGGGAAGCAAACCCTTCGAAAATGCAGGAGGATGCAGACCCTTACATAAAAGATGCTGAAGTCGGATGCACTGGGCCGACAGGCGCAAAATAAAAACCACAGTGCAACGCACACCGCCTTGTGGATTAGAGAAATAAGGCGAACGAAAAAAAAAAAATATCCAAGGACTGCTTGACAATGTTGTTTCAACAATCCATCCACGAACTACTTGACGATGACAGCTGAACAATTCATCCAAGAACTGCTTGGCGATGACTGCTGAACAATCCATCCACAAACTACTTGACGATGACAGCTGCACAATCTATCCAGAGACTGCTTGACGATGACAGCCCACCAATCCATCCACAAACTACTTGACGATGACAGCTCCACAATCAATCCACGAACTACTTGACAATGACAGCTCTACAATCCATCCACGAACTACGTGACGATGACAGCTCCACAATCCATCCACGAAGTACTTGACAATGACAGCTCCACAATCCATCCACGAACTACTTGACAATGACAGCTCTACGCTATATCCATAGTCTGCTTGACAATGACAGCTCTACGCTATATCCAGAGACTGCTTGACAATGACAGCTCCACAATCCATCCACGAACTACTTGACAATGACAGCTCTACGCTATATCCAGATACTGCTTGACAATGACAGCTCTACGCTATATCCAGAGACTGCTTGACAATGACAGCTCTACGCTATATCCAGAGACTGCTTGACAATGACAGCTCTACGCTATATCCAGAGACTGCTTGACAATGACAGCTCTACGCTATATCCAGAGACTGCTTGACAATGACAGCTCTACGCTATATCCAGAGACTGCTTGACAATGACAGCTCTACGCTATATCCAGAGACTGCTTGACAATGACAGCTCTACGCTATATCCAGAGACTGCTTGACAATGACAGCTCTACGCTATATCCAGAGACTGCTTGACAATGATAGCTCTACAATCCATCCACGAACTACTTGACAATGACAGCTCTACGCTATATCCAGAGACTGCTTGACAATGACAGCTCTACGCTATATCCAGAGACTGCTTGACAATGACAGCTTTACGCTATATCCAGAGACTGCTTGACAATGACAGCTCTACGCTATATTCAGAGACTGCTTGACAATGACAGCTCTACGCTATATCCAGAGACTGCTTGACAATGACAGCTCTACGCTATATCCAGAGACTGCTTGACAATGATAGCTCTACGCTATATCCAGAGACTGCTTGACAATGACAGCTCTACGCTATATCCAGAGACTGCTTGACAATGACAGCTCTACGCTATATCCAGAGACTGCTTGCCAATGACAGCTCTACGCTATATCCAGAGACTGCTTGACAATGACAGCTCTACGCTATATCCAGAGACTGCTTGACAATGATAGCTCTACGCTATATCCAGAGACTGCTTGACAATGACAGCTCTACGCTATATCCAGAGACTGCTTGACAATGACAGCTCTACGCTATATCCAGAGACTGCTTGACAATGACAGCTCTACGCTATATCCAGAGACTGCTTGACAATGACAGCTCTACGCTATATCCAGAGACTGCTTGACAATGACAGCTCTACGCTATATCCAGAGACTGCTTGACAATGACAGCTCTACGCTATATCCAGAGACTCACAAGAAGTGGAATAAATGTTGAAGCTACTCCAAGACATGTTCTTCTTCTGTCTCTCTCTCCACCAACAAGTGTCTGCCTGTTCTGAGCTCGCTATACAGCACGCGATTGGAGAGGCTTTCATTTTGTCTCACCCATCTTATCTGTGCTCCATGCAGTAGCTTATGAATGCTAGTTTGACCTATGGAGGATTTCGGCGTTAAGTACTTTATCCTGTCATCTGATTCTGAGAAGGCTGCTGAGACAGTTCACGTGGAAACGATTTAACTGCAGGCATGTCTCTATACATTGCCGATGTTGTTGTAGGCATACATGACAGTGGTTAGCATGGCAGTGCAGCAGTTCCTCTCTCCTGATTCTTATTTTACACCACCTTCTTGATGACAGACCACGAGACTCAAAACTGCGCTTGACCCTCGACCTCCGCTTTCACGCTTTGTCAGGTATTCTGCCTCCTTCCCATCCTGTTATTCACGTGTGAATTTATATCCAGGGACTGGGGACGGCTTGGCCTAGTCAAAATATGCTCACTCTTCTCTCTCTTCTCACCTCACTCTGTTTCATTTGACTCTGTCCTACAGTCACACCCTTGCACAACTTTCACACGCGCCCTCGTGGTAAAGCCCTTCCATTGCACTTTGGTTGGGCTAGCTTCTGAGGGCGCACAAACCTAGCATAGGTACATACAGACGCACACATGCATCCAAGCACTGGTTTATGCGTCCTGATATCGCCCAATTGACTACGGTCTGGGGTGGAAAATGGCGCCTCCGCCAGTAGAAACTAGTGAGGCAAACATCTAAGCAAAAAAAAAGCTTGGCCTAGTGGATAAGTGGCACGGCTCACAATCCGAAGATGCTTTGTTCGATCCCCATCACAGCACCGGCCGTTACCCCGGGGAAGCAAACCCTTCGAAAATGCAGGAGGATGCAGACCCTTACATAAAAGATGCTGAAGTCGGATGCACTGGGCCGACAGGCGCAAAATAAAAACCACAGTGCAACGCACACCGCCTTGTGGATTAGAGAAATAAGGCGAACGAAAAAAAAAAAATATCCAAGGACTGCTTGACAATGTTGTTTCAACAATCCATCCACGAACTACTTGACGATGACAGCTGAACAATTCATCCAAGAACTGCTTGGCGATGACTGCTGAACAATCCATCCACAAACTACTTGACGATGACAGCTGCACAATCTATCCAGAGACTGCTTGACGATGACAGCCCACCAATCCATCCACAAACTACTTGACGATGACAGCTCCACAATCAATCCACGAACTACTTGACAATGACAGCTCCACAATCCATCCACGAACTACGTGACGATGACAGCTCCACAATCCATCCACGAAGTACTTGACAATGACAGCTCCACAATCCATCCACGAACTACTTGACAATGACAGCTCTACGCTATATCCATAGTCTGCTTGACAATGACAGCTCTACGCTATATCCAGAGACTGCTTGACAATGACAGCTCCACAATCCATCCACGAACTACTTGACAATGACAGCTCTACGCTATATCCAGATACTGCTTGACAATGACAGCTCTACGCTATATCCAGAGACTGCTTGACAATGACAGCTCTACGCTATATCCAGAGACTGCTTGACAATGACAGCTCTACGCTATATCCAGAGACTGCTTGACAATGACAGCTCTACGCTATATCCAGAGACTGCTTGACAATGACAGCTCTACGCTATATCCAGAGACTGCTTGACAATGACAGCTCTACGCTATATCCAGAGACTGCTTGACAATGACAGCTCTACGCTATATCCAGAGACTGCTTGACAATGACAGCTCTACGCTATATCCAGAGACTGCTTGACAATGATAGCTCTACAATCCATCCACGAACTACTTGACAATGACAGCTCTACGCTATATCCAGAGACTGCTTGACAATGACAGCTCTACGCTATATCCAGAGACTGCTTGACAATGACAGCTCTACGCTATATCCAGAGACTGCTTGACAATGACAGCTCTACGCTATATTCAGAGACTGCTTGACAATGACAGCTCTACGCTATATCCAGAGACTGCTTGACAATGACAGCTCTACGCTATATCCAGAGACTGCTTGACAATGATAGCTCTACGCTATATCCAGAGACTGCTTGACAATGACAGCTCTACGCTATATCCAGAGACTGCTTGACAATGACAGCTCTACGCTATATCCAGAGACTGCTTGCCAATGACAGCTCTACGCTATATCCAGAGACTGCTTGACAATGACAGCTCTACGCTATATCCAGAGACTGCTTGACAATGATAGCTCTACGCTATATCCAGAGACTGCTTGACAATGACAGCTCTACGCTATATCCAGAGACTGCTTGACAATGACAGCTCTACGCTATATCCAGAGACTGCTTGACAATGACAGCTCTACGCTATATCCAGAGACTGCTTGACAATGACAGCTCTACGCTATATCCAGAGACTGCTTGACAATGACAGCTCTACGCTATATCCAGAGACTGCTTGACAATGACAGCTCTACGCTATATCCAGAGACTGCTTGACAATGATAGCTCTACGCTATATCCAGAGACTGCTTGACAATGATAGCTCTACGCTATATCCAGAGACTGCTTGACAATGATAGCTCTACGCTATATCCAGAGACTGCTTGACAATGATAGCTCTACGCTATATCCAGAGATTGCTTGACAATGACAGCTCCACGCTGTATCCAGAGACTGCTTGACAATGACAGCTCCACAATCCATCCACGAACTACTTGACAATGACAGCTCCACAATCCATCCACGAAGTACTTGACAATGACAGCTCCACAATCCATCCACGAAGTACTTGACAATGACAGCTCTACGCTATATCCAGAGACTGCTTGACAATGACAGCTCCACAATCCATCCACGAAGTACTTGACAATGACAGCTCTACGCTATATCCAGAGACTGCTTGACAATGACAGCTCCACAATCCATCTAGGGACTGTATGATGATATTATCTCAACAATCTGATCACTTAAAAATATCAAATACTATTCTTACAAAATGTACTTCACACACACACTCTTTCTAGTTTTGTGTCAGTTGGAGCATCACACAGTACTCGAAGAGGCACACACACGAGGGACAACTCATTGCAAAGATCAGTACAAGGCCGTTATCCTTTTATCGGGCATGTTATGAGCAGACGCGGTTTGGAGCACATTGTGACAACTGTAAGGATATCCCTAAAGAGAGACAGAGAAAACTAGAGAGAAACGATGTTGGACAGCCTGAAAGCATGGCACTGGCAACAGTCAACAAGAGATGGTCAGCCACACACGTGAAAGAAGCAAATGAAGGTTCGTTATTGCCAACGCCAGCCGGCAAGGCACCTGATGACGATTAGGAGCATGCGGCTTCAAATGTTACTGACCTGCTATCAGAAAGCGCAAAAAAACCGTCTAATTACCGTAATGGTGAAGGACTCGTTTTGCACAGGAAACCAGCTGTAATTTGTGACTGGTTCCTATTAGGAAATGAAAGGCAGCGCAGAATTAGAATTGGAACCCCACCTCATAAACACGCAGGAATTCTGTACAATAAAGTCTCTAACACTCCATCCCTGACAGCAGTGTCTGCTATAGGACTACCATAACGATGTGGCAGCGTAAGACGTTTCCAAGGTGGTTTAGTTATCTGGAATGTTACCACATGCATCCCCACTATTCATGACCACACACAGCAAATAACATATCAAACGGCAGGTAATAGTCCGTGTTTATTTTCATCACTAAAACCAACAAAATAGAACATATCGTAACAACAATAATCATTAACATGATATCGATGAAAGTAGTTCGGAGGTTGTAAGTATAAGCTTTTGATGGTTCCTCCAAGATCTATGGTACCCAGTATTCTTGCCTCTGCACTACAATATCTGCACAATCAACACACAATCACAAAATCGTCCTAACGATCAGATTACGTACTCAGACGAATCTGTATGCTCACATATAATCAGCTCACGTATTCCGACGGTCTGTACACTCGTGTAACCATTCAGAACATACATCGTTCACAAAGTGTCATGCACGTACAACACACATTCCGATCTCATCCTTAGACGATCTGCACACTCGTGTGACCGTTCAGAACATACACCGTTCACAAGGTGTCCTGCACGTACAACACACATTCAGATCTCTTCTAGTTACAGGGTGTCTAACACACACCTTATAGTACAACTGGCCAAGACTCAAAGGCGTATGCTGGTTCAACTACTCTGCTATTCATTATATCTCTAACACATCTGTAAAAAAGCCTATCAATCGCTCTTCTAGAAAGTCGATGAGTTAAATCAGTCCCCTAGCTACTCTCAGTCTTTCTCTCTCTACATGGCCAGTCTTCTTGAGTTAACCTTTGAGCAGTATTATATTGTCTCAAGCAGTACCATAGCTGTTAAATGGACCTCTGTGGGATGTCTGACTCAGCCATCCTCTAGTTTGGATCTACCTTCATTTAGTTGTTATTTTCACGAATCACTCCAAATTCCTGTCACTCTAAAATGTCACATCAAGCTATTCTGGTACTATCTGCCCCTAACCCCCCACTATCCAAATCGGAACGCCAAAGTGGTCAGCTTCTAACTCCTACATGTACTAGACACATTCTTACCCTCAACCCCCCGTTTTCCTTTGCCGACTTAGTGTCGAGACGGTGAGTGACCTTGGCAAACATTCTTTCTTCTCAGATTCGCCGGCCCCATCACCCCTGCCCTAAACGCTCATGCTCCGACTGGAACTGTTACAACGACTACCCAAAGCAAATTGATGGACTTTACGCACTACATTTTTACACAACAAAGCTGTTCTGTTCTTAATAATAGACTTTTCTGCACTCATGGTATACTTACAGTTACCTCTACGTGACTGACAAAACGTGGATACTGACGGTATCTGTAGAAACAATCAGTATTCAAACTTTTCGCTACATGAACAAGGTGTTAACTCTCCTTAGTCATCGTATATTACATACAAATCAGGTAAAAGTGGCTCTATTAATCTCTTCCACGACAATGGAAGAAGGGACAAGCACATATTGATACTCACAAAGGGCACTGTTTAAATAATTGCAAAGATCGCTTAAGCCAACTTCTGGATCTCGAAGAACGTTCATAAGACAAGGATACCATCCAGGATAGATCATCAATCGTTCGAGCAGTTCGTCACAACCAAATTGGTCACCCTTTTCTTTTGTGACATCTGTGATTATGTCCTGGAATGTCAGAACATATTCTTGTTATATAATTAATTATTCTATTTTGGTAAAGTCTTTGTCAATAAAAGAAAGAGAGGAACAGCGAGTGAGAGAGAAGGGGGGGGGGGGGAAGAGAGAGAGAGAGAGATAGATCAGCGAAAGTGGAAATAGAGTCCATCTTGCAGTGTTACTGTTGTTGTGGAAGCTTCGTTAGATAGTCAGTCTTGTAGTGCTACTGTTGTTGTTAAAGCCACTTGAGAGAGTTTATCTTGTAGTGCTACTGTTGTTGTTAAAACCACTTGAGAGAGTTTATGTTTTAGTGCTACTGTTGTTGTTAAAACCACTTGAGAGAGTTTATGTTTTAGTGCTACTGTTGTTGTTAAAGCCACTTGAGAGAGTTTATCTTACTAGTGCTACTGTTGTTGTTAAAGCCACTTGAGAGAGTTTATATTGTAGTGTTACTGTTGTTCTTTAGAAAGCCACTTGAGAAAGTCCATCATGTAGTGTTATTGTTATTGTTCTTGCGGAAGATACTCGAATTAGTCCATCTTGCAGTGTTACTGTTGTTGGGAAAGCCATTCGCGAGAATCCATCTTGCAGTGTTACTGTTGTTGGGAAAGACACTCGCGAGAATCCATCTCGCAGTGTTACTGTTGTTGGAGAAGCCACTCGCGAGAGAATCCATCTCGCAGTGTTACTGTTGTTGGAGAAGCCACTCGCGAGAGAATCCATCTCACAGTGTTACTGTTGTTGGGGAAGCCACTCGCGAGAGAATCCATCTCGCAGTGTTACTGTTGTTGGAGAAGCCACTCGCGAGAGAATCCATCTCGCAGTGTTACTGTTGTTGGGGAAGCCACTCGCGAGAGAATCCATCTTGCAGTGTTACTGTTGTTGGAGAAGCCACTCACGAGAATCCATCTCGCAGTGTTACTGTTGTTGGAGAAGCTACTCGCGAGAGAATCCATCTCGCAGTGTTACTGTTGTTGGGGAAGCCACTCGCGAGAGAATCCATCTTGCAGTGTTATTGTTGTTGGAGAAGCCACTCGCGAGAGAATCCATCTCGCAGTGTTACTGTTGTTGGAGAAGCCACTCGCGAGAGAATCCATCTCGCAGTGTTACTGTTGTTGGAGAAGCCACTCGCGAGAGAATCCATCTCGCAGTGTTACTGTTGTTGGAGAAGCCACTCGCGAGAATCCATCTCGCAGTGTTACTGTTGTTGGGAAAGCCAATAGCGAGAATCCATCTCGCAGTGTTACTGTTGTTGGAGAAGCCACTCGCGAGAGAATCCATCTCGCAGTGTTACTGTTGTTAGGGAAGCCACTCGCGAGAGAATCCATCTTGCAGTGTTATTGTTGTTGGAGAAGCCACTCGCGAGAGAATCCATCTTGCAGTGTTACTGTTGTTAGAGAAGCCACTCGCCAGAATCCATCTTGCAGTGTTACTGTTGTTGGAGAAGCCACTCGCGAGAATCCATCTCGCAGTGTTACTGTTGTTGAAAAGCCACTCGAGAGAATCCATCTCGCAGTGTTACTGTTGTTGGAGAAGCCACTCGCGAGAGAATCCATCTCGCAGTGTTACTGTTGTTGGGGAAGCCACTCGCGAGAGAATCCATCTCGCAGTGTTACTGTTGTTGGAGAAGCCACTCGCGAGAGAATCCATCTCGCAGTGTTACTGTTGTTGGAGAAGCCACTCGCGAGAGAATCCATCTCGCAGTGTTACTGTTGTTGGAGAAGCCACTCGCGAGAATCCATCTCGCAGTGTTACTGTTGTTGGGAAAGCCACAAGCGAGAATCCATCTCGCAGTGTTACTGTTGTTGGAGAAGCCACTCGCGAGAGAATCCATCTCGCAGTGTTACTGTTGTTGGGGAAGCCACTCGCGAGAGAATCCATCTTGCAGTGTTACTGTTGTTGGAGAAGCCACTCGCCAGAATCCATCTTGCAGTGTTACTGTTGTTGGAGAAGCCACTCGAGAGAATCCATCTCGCAGTGTTACTGTTGTTGGGAAAGCCACTCGCGAGAATCCATCTTGCAGTGTTACTGTTGTTGGGAAAGCCACTCGCGACAATCCATCTTGTAGTGTTACTGTTGTTGGGGAAGCCACTTGAGCGAGTCCAACTAGCAGTTACTGTTGTTTTTGTGGTATTCACTTGAGATAGTCCATCTTGTAGTGTTGCTGTTGTGGAATCCCATTGATAGAGTCCATCTTGTAGTGTTACTGTTGTGGAAGGCCCTTGATAGAGTCCATTTTGTTGTGTTACTGTTGTGGATGTTGTTGAAGCCCTTTGAGAGTCGATCTTAAAAAGGAACAATAGTTCTATCGGTGGATTCCAGG
Source organism: Ariolimax columbianus (assembly GCA_036924085.1). Lineage (NCBI taxonomy): Eukaryota > Metazoa > Mollusca > Gastropoda > Stylommatophora > Arionidae > Ariolimax > Ariolimax columbianus. The sequence goes on from JAVGWX010000012.1 coordinate 13,303,795, forward strand.
AAGCAAGAAGAAGACAACTAATGTATGGAAACATATAGTAAAGATATAGATAGTTGCATAACAGGCACTGCTGCTGGGATGAAGTGTTAGAGACTTCAATGTCAATATGGCTGCTTGTGTATGAGATGAGGTTGTCAGTTCCCTTCAGTGTGCTTTACCACTACGCTAAAAATGTAAAATTCTCATAGTGCAGAAATCGCTACAGCAGAAAACAAAAGCCCTTTAACACATGAGGTACCACATAAACTGGTCACAATGTGTATACATAAAGAGTAAAATAGAGATGAAAAAGAAGATATAGATCAAATGATGAGGAACAGTTGAAGGGACAGAGGAGTACCGAGTAGAACCAGCGGGCCACGGGAGCCATTCTCATCAGCCTCAATTCGCTATTTTAACCTGTAGGTCTGTCAGGAGTGCAATAATATTGATTTATTAACATATCAATTGTAAAATCATGAAAATTGACTAAATACATTAAACGAGTGATAACAGGTGTGTGCTATAGTAGTTACACTGCTGTCGGGGAATGAAGTTCTTAGAGACGTTAGTAAACTAAGTCAAGGTTTGTCTCAAAGTAGTTTCACTACTAACAGGAAAGAAGTATTTTTCAAAATTCAGTATGCTAAGTCAAGGTTTGTTCCATAGTAGTTACATAACTGTCGAGAATTAAGTAATTAGATACTTCAGAAACCTAAGTCAAGGTTTGTTCCATAGTAGTTACATAACTGTCGAGAATTAAGTAATTAGATACTTCAGAAACCTAAGTCAAGGTTTGTTCCATAGTAGTTACATAACTGTCGAGAATTAAGTAATTAGATACTTCAGAAACCTAAGTCAAGGTTTGTTCCATAGTAGCTAAACTACTGCCGGGAATGAAGTTATTAGAGACCAGTATACTAAGTCAAGGTCTGTCCCATAGTAGCTAAACTACTGCCGGGAATGAAGTTATTGGAGACTTCAGTGTACTAAGTCAAGGTATGTCTCATAGTAGCTAAACTACTGCCGGGAATGAAGTTATTAGAGACTTCAGTATCAAGGTTTGTCCCATTGTAGCTAAACTACTGCCGGGAATAAAGTTATTAGAGACTTCTGTATACTAAGTCAAGGTATGTCCCATAGTAGCTAAACTACTGCCGGGAATGAAGTTATTAGAGACTTCAGTGTACTAAGTCAAGGTCTGTCCCATAGTAGCTAAACTACTGCCGGGAATGAAGTTATTGGAGACTTCAGTGTACTAAGTCAAGGTATGTCCCATAGTAGCTAAACTACTGCCGGGAATGAAGTTATTAGAGACTTCAGTGTACTAAGTCAAGGTATGTCCCATAGTAGGTAAACTACTGCCGGGAATGAAGTTATTAGAGACTTCAGTGTACTAAGTCAAGGTATGTCCCATAGTAGCTAAACTACTGCTGGGAGTGAAGTTATTAGAGACTTCAGTATACTAAGTCAAGGTATGTCCCATAGTAGCTAAACTACTGCCGGGAATGAAGTTATTAGAGACTTCAGTATACTAAGTCAAGGTATGTCCCATAGTAGCTAAACTACTGCCGGGAATGAAGTTATTAGAGACTTCAGTATACTAAGTCAAGGTATGTCCCATAGTAGCTAAACTACTGCCGGGAATGAAGTTATTAGAGACCAGTATACTAAGTCAAGGTCTGTCCCATAGTAGCTAAACTACTGCCGGGAATGAAGTTATTAGAGACTTCAGTATACTAAGTCAAGGTTTGTCCTATAGTAGCTAAACTATTGCCGGGAATGAAGTTATTAGAGACTTCAGTATACTAAGTCAAGATTTGTCCCATAGTAGCTAAACTACTGCCGGGAATGAAGTTATTAGAGACTTCAGTATCAAGGTTTGTCCCATAGTAGCTAAACTACTGCCTGGAATGAAGTTAATAGAGACTTCAGAATACTAAGTCAAGGTCTGTCCCAAAGTAGCTAAACTGCTGCCGGGAATGAAGTTATTAGAGACTTCAGTATACTGAGCCACAGTTTGTATGAGGTAGGGTGGCCAGCTCCTTTCCTCGTTGCCTATTTTTTTTCTTTGTTAAATGTCATTTACAGCTGGTCGACGGGAATGTGACTGTCGTGGAAGTTAAACCCCGATAATGCCGTTAAAAGCAAGTACTCCAACGAGACCCTCTAAACCAGGTCTTCTCAAACTAGTTGTCGTGACATCTCCGGGGTCGTTTAATATTATTGGATATTATTGGTAACATTTGAGAAATAAAAGTCCTCATAAATAATTAGGTAACTAATCCGTGCAAGTTAGAACTGAGCTAAGGAGTCAGATGTCAGTGCAATTAGGCCGTGAAAAATACGCCATTCCGGCCACGCAGAGGCCAACTTGAGTTTCTCCATGTGCAGCCTTAGCGGCAGTTTGTTTTCCTTCGTGCCAGTAGCCCCTGGTATATTGCGTTTATTAATGTTTTTCGCGATACAACATTCAATATCTTAACTTTAATTTTTATTAAATTATTTAAATGTTGAATGTAACCTGCAGATCACCATGTCCCAAGGTCAAATATTTTTGTCTTCTACAGAAAAATATGGTATCAAATTTTTTTCTTTATGGTATAAAAAAATTAGCAATTCCAAATGAAACCAGTTTTTTGAAATGATTACCCCTCCATAACAGTGAGTATTTTTGGAAATAACATTTTTACGTGTTTCACGAGATCTTCCCTACTTCAACCCAAAGCACACCCACATCTAACTATAGTAGGTCATGCATCATTGATTTTTAACAGCGCTAGTGAGTCATCTGGTGTGTTTTCAATGTATTGATACAACATATCGTATAGGCGTAGTAAAACTAATTGTTAACGTTCGCGACTACCCTGAGTCTGAAAGTCAAGTTCTTTACACTTCATACAATTGCATTGTTGATGTAACAATTTATTTTTGTAGACAAGCTAAGCGCTGTAAACTGCATCAGATTTTCTCAAATCCTGAAAGGAGAACTATTCAAGCTGTGTAAACGGTCATTTGATCGACTGTTCCAGAACTATAGAAGTTCGTGTTCCATTAAGACTATTAAAAAAGGAAGACAGAAAAGGGTAGGTAGTTTTGACAGGAATGTTCATTAGAAAAGTGATTTGCAGAATGTTTTAATTCTAATGAAATAGATACATTAAGGAAATTGACATTTCGCCTGAGAACACACAATACATTAATGTATCAAAATCTAGCTTATAGGGAAATGTAAAGGGGGCAGGCTTTACCTTTAGAAAGTTTGCTAGAGGGATAAGCGTCATCTGTGAGAAGCAGCATCTAGTATCCATGAGAAGCAAGTATTTACGTGAAGTACACGAAATGCGTAAACAATGTTATGATATTGTATATGTGGACCAAAACTTCAATAACTGCTCACCACACAAGTGAAAAGAAATGACAGTCAGTGGATGAAACGATTAAAAAATGTGCACCTAGTGTCAAAGGACAGCACTTGATAATAGCACATGCAGGTAGCAGACATAATGGGCTGGGGGTGTTTCATTCAAATTATACGAACAATCAGGACTCTCATATCAAGATGAATGGTAACATACTTAGATGATGGATTGTAAAAAACTGTTCTTTCGTTCTCAGATAGACCCTCTTGTCTGATAATAGACAATACATCATACCACAACGCATTGACACAAGAAGACAAAGTCCGGACATCGTCCAGTACAAAAGATACAATAAAGATGCGGCTCAGACAAGAACACATACCATTTAACGAAACATATCTAAAACCTGAATAGCTTTTCCTTGTCAAGCAAACATGAAAGGAAACAATATTTCATATAGACAAACTAATTCAAAAGCATGGTAATGTATGTTTGAGACTGCCACATTACCATTCTCACTTAAACTCAATTGAATTCGTTTGGGCAAAAAGTTAAAGGACAAGTAGCAGCTGAAAATAAAACTTTCAAACCACGCGATATGAAAGAACTAACATATGCCGTCCTCTCAAATATAGATAAAGATTATTGACTTTCGGGCAAAAAATGGACTGTTGTTCGTTCAACCAAGAGCAGTCATCGATTTGTTGGAATCGTCCGACTCTGATTAAGGGAGACATAACTTACATTTTTGTTTTCCGAGAAATAGAAGTTTCCACCACCATGGAAAAACTGTCCTTTTCAGGGCCACCCCTATCAGTTAGAAGATGGATCTCAGAACTAAATTATAACCATTTATTGTTTGCTCCAGCAGCTATTTATAAACCTGGACCAATCAATCTGATGTATGTACTTGTTATGTTTTAAATATCATGTGCTGTTACATGTTCATTCATTTTGTGTACGAAATGCGCAGTTACTTCTTTCAGCTTCTAAAATATATGAACTAATTTAATAAGGGTAGTATGTGTTACCTAATGTAGAAAATCTCATTCTAATTGGAGAAACATCTATGTCTTAAGACAGACATTATTTTCTACTGGGACAAAATAAATCCGTTGCTAACAAAGATCAAAGGAAGCAGCCGCTGTAAGAAAATGGCACTATCTGACAAAATGTAAATTATAAAGTCGTTGGGACATTGGAAATGTAAGACCACGTGCAAAATTTCACGTTTATCGGTGCAAGGGTTATTGATATAATAGACTGCAATTGATGGCAACCATTGTGAAACGGACTATAGGTATTCAGTGTTAGTTGTTCAGTGTTAGTTGTTCAGTGTTAGTTGTTCAGTGTTAGTTGTTCAGTGTTAGTTGTTCAGTGTTCAGATGTACATTGTTTAGTTGTACATTGTTTAGTTGTACAGTTCAGTTCTATAGTTGTTCAGTGTTAGTTGTTCAGTGTTCAGATGTACATTGTTTAGTTGTACATTGTTTAGTTGTACAGTTCAGTTCTATAGTTGTTTAGTGTTCTTATAGTTACTCCAGCGAGAAAATGTTCTAGACATCACGCCAGAACCAAATTGCAACCAAATCAACAATATCTTACCCACGGATAGGTGGTTAATCTTGTCAAAGACTTAGACAGCAGATAGTGCTGGAGCTATAGATCCTACAAAACTGGAATCAGCCAGCAATCTTTGCAAATGAAATCCAATTTCAACACACTTTTACTGCATGTCGAAACGTGATGGATGTCAAAAGGACGAGCTTTGAGACAGCTATGAGTGTTAAAAATGAAATAATACTATTTCTGTGTGAAAATAACTCAGAATATGTCGTCTTCTTCTTCTTCTTTTTCTTCTCCTTCTTCTTCTTCTTCGTCTTCATCTTCTTCTGCATTTGTTCTCAATCTCCTGCTACCAAGCCCTGAACTGTGATTTGCAAGTAGCAGGAAGTAGTCTGGAGAACGAAATGCGTTGTATCGTTAGTTTCCAGCTTGACTGCGATATTTGCAGCTTTTGGTCCGACACATCCGTTTTTGGCAAAGAATATGTCAATGCTTTCACAATGAAAATTGGTTGCGCAAATGATTCTATCTGTCAGATTTATTTGAGATACTTCAGGAACTTAGGACGTCTCTCCAAGAAAAGAACACAAATATTTTTGCACTGAAAGGTACAACAAAATTTGGAAGCATGAGAAGTAAGACTTATTTCACCATACACTGTCTGCATTCTGCGATGAATATCAACTGGTCGACATCCTTTAGCTGTTAGAAACTGAATCACCGCTCGCCGATCAATCTGGACGGATTCCGTATCACACCCGCCATGTTTTCAACGGTCTGGTAAAGAAACTATGAGACGGAGAATAATCACGTATTGCAAATTTGATGGTTGGTATGTCCTGTTTACATCAGACGTGATGTCATCATGCGTATCGTACTTATGTTCACTTGGTTCAGTTAGGTCCGGTTTCATTTGAACACGCCTCATATTAAGTCACGACTCAAGCTACTTAACTTAACTTAACGTCTTTATACTGGCTTAGAAGACTCTGCAGAGTCTATACACAATCAGTTTCATTTACATTACCTTGCTCTAAAAGCTATGCGCATCCAATTTATTCTTAAAGGCATTAATTGTCCCTGTCTCCACTACCAAATATGGTAATGCATTCCAAGTATTCACCACCATCTGACTAAAAGAATATTTCCTAATATCTAATCTGGACCTCTCTTTAGTTAATTTGTAGCTATGCCCTCTTGTTCTTGTTGGTGGTTGTGTTTTGAAAAACGTGTTAAAGTCTAATTTATCCGATCCTCTGATCATCTTATAAACCTGTATTAAGTCATATCGAATTCTTCTTTTTCCTAGACACTATAGACCGGTTTTCTGAGCATTTGTCCATAACTGTAATTCTGGAATCCCACTATCAGCTTTGTCGCTCTTATTTGTTTTCTTTCCAGCAAATTTATATCCCCTCTATGATTAGGACTCCACACCTGTGCACAATACTCCAATCTAGGTCTAACTAATGCTTTATACAGCTTGACTATCACTTCGTTGCTCCTATGTTTATTATTTGTTTTTATCATACCTAACATTGCATTTTGCCTTTTTAACTGCTACCTGAACTTGCTCCCTCACCTTACCTGTATGATCTATTATAACGCCTAGGTCCCTTTCATTATCTATCTGTCTAATATTGTTCTCTCCCATTCTGTAATTATGTTCCATATTGGATCTACTCATGTGGATGACTGTACATTTTTCTGCATTAAGCTCCGTGTGCCAGCTTACAGATCATTCTCGAATTTTATCTAAATCTGACCTCAATATATCCACTTCTGCTTTAGATGAGACACTACTGCATAGTTTTGTGTCATCAGCGAATTTAACAATCATGGATCCCATATCAATGTCCAAATCGTTTATATATAGCAAAAACAAAATTGGTTCTAAAACCGAGCCCAGTGGCACTCCACTTTTCACTTCACACCACTCAGAGTAGTCATTATTTATGCTCACTCTATGCCTTCTTCCCGTTAACCAATTTTCAATCCATTTGGCAACTTCCCCACCTGTTCAATATGATTTTAACTTTCGAAATAATCTTTGATGAGGTACTCTATCAAGGTCTTTGCAAAATCAAGATAAATAACATCCACTGATTCCTCTTTATCTATGATTTTAGTAACCTCCTCCATGAATTCTAATAGATTTATTAATCACGATATCCTTCTAGTAAACCCATGCTGACTATTTCTGGTTAGGTTAAACGTGTCTAAATGCATTCCAATGTTTTCTTTGATTATTGACTCTAACAATTTACAGACTATGCTAGTTAAACTCAGCGGTCTATAATTTGCTGGATCTGATTTTTTGCCGTTTTGAATAAGAGGATCACTCCAGCATCTTTGCAATCCTGTGGAACAATCGCTTTTGCAAGTGATTGAGAACATAATATAGCTAATGGTTTGGCTAGTTGTTCTCTAATTTCTCTTTGAATACTATTTATAGGTTCTTTTCTGTAGACTGTGCCAAGGTACTGAATGTATATATTAGCTGACTCTCTATTCTCACTTAATATTTTTCCTGTACTGTCTATGAAAGGGCCTACTGTGTCTTTCGTTCTTTGTTTATTTCTAACATAAAAGAAGCTTTTACTATAAGTCTTGATCCTCTGAGCAAGTTTTTTTAATGCCTATTTTTGCTGTTTTATTCATTTTCTGAGCTATGTTCTGCTTGTCCACATATGATAAATACGTTTCTTTTCATTTACCTACCGCTATATATTTTTTCTATGGTTTATTTTTAGCTCTTCTACATTTATCTACAAATCTAGTTATGCACTTTTTAGACTTGGAGTTTACAACCTACATGGAACCCATTCCTCTTTTAGTTTTTCTAGAACTGTTTTAAATCTCTCCCACTCTTGTTCAACATGTTCCTTCGACAAAATCCTTCCAGATTAAGTGGCTCGCTGCATCTTTCATCTTCTTAACATCTGTCTTAGAGAAATCGTATGTTCGCGTGTTTATGTTTACTTCTTTCCCTGCAGTAAGATCCCAACGAATGATTTGATGGTCACGTGAGCAAATCAGTTCCCCAACAGTAATGTTTTCAATCATATTTTCTTCTGCAGTGAAAACTAAGTCGAGTGTGTTTTTACCTCTAGTGGCTGCTTCTACATGTTGAATTATAAAATCGTCAGTTATGCACTTACCAAAAGGTTTCGATTCTACAAGTGCTTCTGACATTTCCAATTTTATTTCTGGAAAGTTGAAATCTCCCATTAATAATAATTTCCTTTCACTTGCCTTTACTATATTACTAATCAGCTCCTCGACCTCCTCTTTTTGACTTGATGGACATCTATAGCATATTCCAATCACTGTTTTTCACTCCCACTTTTTATTTCTCCCCATTCACTTTCATTTTTGTTAGCACATGAGCATCATCTTTGATCGTTGTATTAACAGAATTTGAACAGTATAATAAAACGCCACCTCCCTTAGCCTTGTCTCCAACTATCCTATCTTTCCTAAACATTGAAAACCCCTTATTTCGAGTTCACTTTCTGCAATGTCCTCATATGTCCATGATTCTGTTAACCATATTATAATTTGTTTTTCTTCTTCTACATACACTTTCTTCTTCTTCTTCTTCTTCTGCGTACACAGTCAGACAGTAACCATTATTTTCTCGAAAAAAGCGGCGGTCATCCTGAGACTCTCGCCACTACCATACAGCTTGTCTTGCAGTTCCACTGGCAATGGCCACATCTGCTCTCTCTGATCCTCGTATGTCGGGCAGTTCTGCAGCAGATGTTCAGTGGTCATTTTACCAGTACCGCACGGGCATTCGTCGGTACACCCTATCTTCAGTTTGTTGAATAGGTGGTACCTCAGTCTGTTGTGGCCAGTGCGAAGTCTGAAGACAACGACCTGCTCTCTTCGGTTCAACTGGTAATAGGCATCGTTTTTGGTGTAACCAGTATGTTCGGTTTCCCATTTGGACATGTATCTGGCTTTGATAAGCCGTTTTGACTCTTCGTACGTCATACTGGTATCTGTTTGTGGTAGCCTTGCACCTTCTTTTGCCAGTCTGTCTGCCTCCTCGTTGCCTAGGATGTTGCAGTGTGACGGAACCCACTGTACCACCACCCTTTTTGGTGCGGACTGCTGGCACAGTTTGCAGAGTGCTGCTCTTAAGTCATTAAGCTCAGTGTTCTTCTGGCTTTTTAGCGCTGTGACTACTTCGAGAGCATCTGTCAGCAAGACTATATGGCTCTCATTTTCACTGTGTGTTACCATTTCTTCCACTGCCGCCCTCAGTGCCTCTGTCTCTGCTCTGAAATTGCTTGTGTACTTACCAGTAGCGAATGACAGTGTTATTTCTCTGCCATTTGGTAGGTTCAGGAATGCTCCTGCCCCTCCGTTCTGTGTAGTGTTTGTTACAGAACCGTCGGTGTATGCATGGGTCCAGTCCATGCTTGGGTAGCTTTTCGTTATGAAGCTTAGGGTAGTGTCTCTCCTTTCTTTCTCACTCTGGCAGTTTTTGTTTGCAATACCTGGTATATTTTCTACCACCTCTGGAAATATATCTTGCCTCCAAGTAGGTTTTCGTACAGTAGTGATGGGTTTTGGTGTTGTTAGTGCGTTTACTACATACACTTTCAATTCTTCTCTTTTATTTTTACTATGCTTCTCACATTTGCATAAAAACATTTTAGTTTGTATTTTTCTTTTTTTTTAAATTTTTGCTTTTACTATGTCAGAATAAGCAGGTACATCCATCCCAGTAATGGTAAACTTATTCTGATCTTTCCACCGTCTTCAGTAACATTTTCTATGAGATATATAGTAAACAGACAATGCTAGTACCAATTACATTTATGACATTGAGTGAAGGGTCGTGAAAAAAATGTGCCCAGTCCAAACGGGTGTCAGATGAAAAAAATGTTTAAACGGCCCTGCTCTGCACCAATGAAAGGATACAATAAAAGCTATAAGGTGTACCATGAGTAGAACCCGGGATGACAGAACTAGAGTCACTGTCACTTTCCAGGCATGTCCTAAAAGGCGATTAAAGAGGGTTGTACTTGGGATTGGCAACCCCATCATCTATATAAACATTTCCATAATAATCAGGCACCTCAATGCTTCGTACAGGCTTCATGTAAGAGAAAAAGATACAAGTAAAATATAGGCTTCACATTTGAGAGAAATCGTGAATGATTGCAACTGTTTGGTTACAGACTTCCTTTCAATGGAACAACTAAAGTGGTGATTAATGTTTCATATTGAAGCTAACAGGTGAATGAATGACATGAAAGAGGTTGTCAACTTTCTCTGATGATCTCTGCCTCACTTACTAAATCCTCCTGTACCAGCACGGATGGATCATATTTGTGAAACAAATGCAAAATGGACAGAGGTTTCAGAAACAATCGAAACTTTTCTTTTAAAGCATCCATGATTTTCTTGCGATTTTCAGGATTGTTGAGTATCTTTTCGATGTCGTCGTCCATTTCTGAGGATTTTATTTCTAGAAGAAACAACAATTTCACGTTAGGAGTCATCAATAAAAATCGTGCAATAAATGTATGGCAAATTGTTACTACGACCACCCCTGTCCACTTGTAATCGACCTCTCACACTTGTAAACGTTCATGCCACATGCCACTTGATCAAACACACTAATTTAAATTCTATAATCACTTAACTATTCATAACTTAGTTTAGTTCTCTACCACAATAGTTTTACTAGAAACGACATCACAAGAGCTGTGATGGTTGTCTATAGAGAATTCATATAATAATAAGGCCGTTTGTTTCAGGCAGCTGGAGCATACAAGTTATTACATCTTCACATTAGACACTTTGAGTCGAGACAGATTGCAAGAACTGACAAGGGGGGCATAATCCCAACGCTATTTTCGCAAGAATCTTTCACAGAATACATTGTTTGTATCTTGTGCCAGTTTGTATTTGGACATCAACTATCAACGTAAATAGGACGTACACTATCAACGTAAAAAGGACGGACCACCTCCACTATCAACGTGAATAGGGCGTCCACTATCAACGTTAATAGTACATCCACTATTTTTTATACCTCTTCAGGTGGTAGGTTAGTCCATTCATGGAAGTTGTCTTCCCATTGTTTTCTCGGACATCCTCGCCTTCGTTTGCCTTGTACTGTCCCCTGTACTGTGCCCTGTACTGTGCCATGTATTGTACCATGTGATGCGCACTTTACTACACTCTGTACTGTACCCTCTAGTGTACCTTGTAATGTGGTCTGTATTGTCCCCTGTACTGTACCCTGTAGTGACCCTCTATTGAACCCTATACTGTGCCCTGTAGTGTATAATGTACTGTTCCCTGTACTGTGCCACCTGTACTGTGCCCTGTACTTTACCCCCTATTATGTGCCCTGTACTGTGCTGCCTTTAATGTGCCCCTGTACTGTGCCCCCACATAATGTGACCCATGTACTGTAGCCTGTACTGTTTCCTGTACTGTTCCCCCACTGTACTGTGCCCTGTACTGTACTCTGTACTGTACTCTGTACTGTACCCTGTACTGTACCCTGCACTGTGCCCCATGTACTGTGCCATGTACTGTGCCCTGTACTGTACCCTGTACTGTACCCTGTACTATGCTCCCCTGTACCCTGTACTGTACCCTTTTCTGTGCCCCCTGTACTGTGTCCTGTATTGTGCCTTGTAATGTGCCCGGTACTGTTCCATTTACTATGCCCCTGTATTGTGCCCCATGTACTGTGCCCTGCACTGTACTCTGTACTGTGCCCTGTATTGTGCCCTGTACTATGCCTTGTACTATTTCATGTACTGTGCAACCCTGTACTGTTCCCAGCTGTACTGTGCCCTGTGCTGTGCCATGTACTGTTCCATGTCCTGTGACCCATATATTGTGCCCCGCTGAACTGTGCCCTGTATTGTGCCCCCCTGTATTGTGATCCCTGTACTGTGCCCTGTACTGTGCCCTGTAATGTGCCCCTGTACTGTGCCCAGTAGTATGGTATTTGCAAGGCCTTTGGACCTCGAGACGTGGCCATACCAAGTCATCTGTAGCCTTTTGATCATTGTGAGGAGGTCGTCGTACAGTCCAATTGCTTTCTCGATTCTTCGTCGTACTTCATCATTTGTGATACGGTCTTTGTAGATGGTATTTAGGAACCTTCCAAAACATATCATCTCTATGGCCTGGATTCTTCTCTGGAGATCTGTTGTAATGGTCCATGTTTAGCGGGCCATTTACCCATTTTGTTCATCCACAAAGACTGCGCGTGTTGCTTTATGATATAGATTTTCGATAACTCTCAAAATGTTGCTGTTGATGTTATAATCTTCGTTGTTGCCCATAGAGCAAAAAGACACACTCTATCAAGCGCCTTTTTAAAGCCAACAAACACATGGTCCAGGTGTTGTTGGTGTTCCAGATCTTTCTCCTTTAGTATTCGTACATTGAAGATCTGCTCAGTGGGGCCTCTTCCGATTCTTCTTCTTCTTCTGCGTACGCAGTCAGACAGTAACCATAATTTATTCGAAAAAAGCGGCGGTCATCCTGAGGCTCTCGCCACCGCCATAGAGCTTGTCGTGCAGTTCCACTGGTAATGGCCACATCTGCTCTCTCTGATCCTCTTATGTCGGGCAGTTCTGCAGCAGATGTTCAGCGGTCATTTTACCAGTACCGCACGGGCATTCGTCGGTACACCCTATCTTCAATTTGTTGAATAGGTGGTACCTCAGTCTGTTGTGGCCGGTGCGAAGTCTGAAGACAACGACCTGCTCTCTTCGGTTCAACTAGTAATAGGCATCGTTTTTGGTGTAACCAGTATGTTCGGTTTCCCATTTGGTCATGTATCTGGCTTTGATAAGCCGTTTTGACTCTTCGTACGTCATACTGGTATCTGTTTGTGGTAGTCTTGCACCTTCTTTTGCCAGTCTGTCTGTCTGCTCGTTGCCTTGGATGTTGCAGTGTGACGGAACCCACTGTACCACTACCCTTTTTGGTGCGGACTGCTGGCACAGTTTGCAGAGTGCTGCTCTTAAGTCATTAAGCTCAGTGTTTTTCTGGCTTTTTAGCGCTGTGACTACGGCGAGAGCATCTGTCAGCAGGACTATATGGCTCTCATTTTCACTGTGTGTCACCATTTCTTCCACTGCCGCCCTCAGTGCCTCTGCCTCCGCTCTGAAATTGCTTGTGCACTTACCAGTAGCGAATGACAGTGTTATTTTTCTGTCATTTGGTAGGTTCAGGAATGCTCCTGCCCCTCCGTTCTGTGTAGTGTTTGTTACAGAACCGTCGGTGTATGCATGGATCCAGTCCAGGCTTGGGTAGCTTTTCGTTATGAAGCTTAGGGTAGTATCTCTCCTTTCTTTTTCAGTCTGGCAGTTTTTGTTTGCAATACCTGGTATATCTTCTACCACCTCTGGAAATATATCGTGCCTCCAGGTAGGTTTTCGTACAGTAGTGATGGGTTTTGGTGTTGTTAGTGCGTTTATGGGATCTTCGTGCATCTTTGCTTTGGCTATTTCTGCAAAGTTTCTCCGCTTTAGTTTCCCATTTCCCAAATTGTTTAGTCTCTGGTGCATTGGATGGTCCGTCAGTCTTCGGAGTTTCTCTGACTGCAGCTGGGCTCTGCAGTCTCTTCTATCGGTCATGGATTGCAGTTTTGTAATCTTTTTAAGTTCTACAATTGGCGTTGACTTCATGCCACCTGTTATAATTCTCATGGCTTGGTTTTGAAGTTTGTTAACTTTATCGAAGTTTGCCTTCGCTGCTGTTGTCCATGCCGCAATGCCATACTCGAGAACTGGTCTCACTCTTCCAGTATACAGTTTCTTTAGTATGCCTTCGTCTGCTCCCCAGCTTGTGCCAGCAAGTTTCCTCATGATTGCCATTCTTTCTCTGGCTTTCATTCGGTTTCTCTCAATCTGACTTTTCCATGTCATGCGCCGATCAAATGTGACTCCCAGATAGGTTGGGTTGTCGTTTGGCTGCAGGTATTTGCCATTTAGACTTAATTTGGTACTTTTGGGTTTTAATGAAAGCGAGAATATTGTGCATGTGGTTTTCTCCTCGTTTATTTTGACCAGCCATGAGTTCGCCCACTCTTCCAGCGATGTTAGGGCCGTCTGCATCCGATTTCTTGCTATGGTGAGATTCTTTTCAGAGGTCCACATAGCCAGATTCTCTGCAAACATTGAGCTATGGACTCTTCTTGGTATATTCTCTGTAATATCGTTTATATATACCAGGAAGAGTGTGGGTGACAATACTCCCCCTTGGGATACTCCCTGCTCGAGTGTCACCTTTTTGCTCATCTGCCCTTGTACTTGGACTCTGGCCGTTCTTTGTTTGAGGTAGTGGTTGATCCACTTGTACATCTTCCCACAGACATCCCTTCGTCTTAGCTTGACTCTAAGTCCATCTTTCCAGACTTTGTCAAATGCCTTTTCCAGATCCACCCAAACAGCTACTGTGTGTTTCTGTGCCTGGTAGGCATCTTCTATCTCCTGGGCTATGAGGATGACCTGGTCCTCAGTGGATCTGTGCTGTCTAAAGCCGGCTTGCTGTGGAATTAGTATTCTTTTTTCTTCCAGATGCCACATCAGTCTGGTGTTTATCATCCGTTCCATCAGCTTGCCGACACAGCTCAGTAGGCTTATGGGCCTGTATCCATTTGGATCTGTTTTGTCCTTTCCTGTTTTTGGTACTGGTACCAGTATTGCATCTTTCCATGCCTGTGGTACAATTCCCCTTTTCCAGCTTTGGTTCAGGACCGATAGCAGTTTCTTCTTCGCTGTTTGGCCCAGCCCCATCAGCATTTCGTTTGTTATCCCGTCTTTTCCGGGAGATTTCCTTTTCTTTAGTGTTCTCATAGCCTCTTCCATTTCGCGCATTGTTAGTTTGGCCATCATGTGCTCTTCAGGAGCCGTATTCATGTTTTCGTGTCCCTTTAGCTCTTCGCTAATGTCTGTATGCTTATCTGCAGGGACCTCGATGTGGTTTGCTCTGGCATAGTGATCGACAAAGGCGTTTGCGGCTTTCTTACCTGTGATCAAGTTTTCGCCCTGCTTGATAGTAATTTGTTTATTTGACGGGGTTTCGTCGTTCATGGCTCTAACTAGCTTCCATAGCTTGTTCCCGTCTTTGTCCAGGTTTAGACTTTCCGTTTTATTTTTCCAGCTTTCTCTTGCTGTTTGCTTGAGAGTGTGTTTGTACTTCGCCGCGGCGGCTTTGAGGGCGATGTTTGCCTCCATGGATTTTTCTCGCTCTGCCATGTTCCTAGCATTTGTTACTGCATCTTCCACTTTCTGCAACTCATCATTCCAGTAGGGCTTATAGTTTTTCCTAGCTCCTCTTGGGATGGTTTCAGTGGCGGCTTGCATTATTGCCTTGCTTAGGCTCTCTACCATGGGCTTCATTTTGGTGTTTCGTGTGTTTATGGTTTCACACAGCCCATCTGTCAGGATTGCAAATCTGTCCCAGTCGGCTCGTTTGTAATTCCAACGTGGGAGCGGTTTTGTTTCCTGTGGGCCTACTTCCATGTCAATGGTTAGCCTGATCGGCCTGTGGTCGCTACCTGCCAGTTGGTTTAGCACCTGGCGGTCTATTTTATGGTGTATGTCCTGTGTGGAGAAGGCCAAATCTGGAGTCGAGGTGGTATGCCATGTTCTTGAATAGAAGCTAGAGCTATCCTCCGGCTTATTGATTAGGGAGAGATTTGCATCTATCTCCCAAGCTTCCACTTCGTCACCTCTGCTGTCTGTGTCAGAGTATCCCCATCTCTCCGAGTGGCTGTTGAAATCTCCAACTACTATGCAGTTGGAGTCTCTGACCTCCATACTCGAGAGTGATAGGTCTCTATTTGGTGGTCCGTACAGATTGAAAATGCGGAGCTTCGTCTCTTGAGCCATTATGTCAACTCCTACAATTTCTGCTTGTCCGGTGTGATTGACAGATACCGCGCTACTCGGTATGCAGTTTCTGGTCAGTATCAGGACCCCTCCTTTGTGGCCTTCTCTATCTAGACGGAAGGTCTGGTATCCTCTGATTGAGAATTTATGGTTATTGTTGAGGTGCGTTTCCTGGATACATGCCACGTCAATCTTACCTTCATGCAGGTGGTGTGTTAGGGAAAGTTTTTTGTTAATGACTCCCTCAGCATTCCACTGTAGTATTTTGCTCTTCCGATTCAAAAACCTGCTTGTTCTTCTGCAACGATATTCTTGACTTGAGATTTCAGTCTGTCGAGGATTATTCTATTGCTACGGTGGCTAATGAGGCTGATTTTTTAGGAGTTTTATCAAAGCTTTAGGTTTCCTGACTTAGGTATTGACAGGACCATCGATTTTGACCAGGTGGCTGTGCATTTTCCTTTCTCCCAAATATTGCATTACCGCCCACCTGAAGGAGCTCTGCCATGATGTTATCCACTCAGGCAGATTTCCCTTTTTTCAGCATCTTCCCCGCTGCAGCCACCTCTTCTTGTGTTATCGGTAGATGTTCATCAATTCCAGAAGGAAAGGAGGAGATTGTTTGTTTCTGGCTCACGCAGTACTCGTGATTGTATAATTAGGAATAGTACATTACCTCTTGGTCTTCTGTAAGACATTTTTCATTATTATCTTGTATTGTCATACTGCGAACTTGTATAGGCTTTACAAGATCTTTGACAATCTGATATGTTCCTATGGCATCATTTCTGTCCAGTTGGTGCTCCATACCTTTACACCGTTCAGCGATCCACTCCTCTTTTGCCCCTTTCATCCTGAACCTTATTTCTCTAATTACAAACCTTAGTCTGTTGAACCGTTCTGGAGTATTCTTTGAGCTCTTTAATTTCCTTCTCTTCTCGCACAGATCAAGTATTTCCTTTGTAATCCATGGCATCTTTCTTGTCTGTTGCTTTCCTAAAATCCATGTTGCTGTATCTATTATCGCTGCATTAAAAGCGTCTGTAATAATATCTGTAGCTGAGTCTTACCGTTGGATAGTAAGTGATGCAAATCTTCCTCCTATCATGGCACCAAACGCTTCAACAATGTCCGGGTGTTTCAATTTAAGGGGGTCGAATCTTATTCTATTTGTCTCCCTGCTCATGACTTTCCCTAAGCGGAGACGGGCAGTCGTCATCAGTAAGTCATGGTCACTTTCTATATCTGCCCCGCGGAAGCTTCTTTCTTGTCCGTGCGATGTAGTCAATTTGTCTATGTGCCTCTGTGCCATGTCCAACGTTTAGACGGTTTATTTTACCCCCATCTGTTTGCCACCAGTAGCTAGTTATAGCGTGCACATTCTAGAAGTCTCAGTCCTCGGTCGTTTGTCTCCGTGTTTCCATATGGTCCGCAGGTTCCCCGTCTATCGCTCACTACCTTTTCTCAAATTTTAGTGTACCAGTACCAGTGTACAAACAGTATGTCTTTCTTTTGTGTTTCTTTGGTTTTCCCGCACGGATTTAATGCTCTAACATTCTACGTTCCCAAGACAAAGTTGTCCTTTCTCAGTTTGATGGCATCAGCAGTTCCACACTTGTCACCACTGCCCTAGTGTGGGATGGCAGGAATGGTCATTGTTAATCCGGGCTTCAACCGATCCGGTATGGTAGATTCTAGTTGTGTCACCCTGGGTGTATCTTAAACCGCTGTCACAGAATCCTTGCGGGAAAATCAAAGAGCTGACACACTAGATGGACAAATATCAATTGCATGTCATTGACATTAACGAAGCTCGCTGGAAATTCGTTGGAACGTCCTATAATATATTGAGCATAGCGACAGATTAATATTCGAGCAAGAAGTCAGAGAGACAATTAGATGAATCCATAACTACAATGCCCCAGGTGTAGATAGCGTATTGACAGATGCCATACAAGCTTGTCATGATGTAGGGGCAAAATGGCTCACAAAGATCTTTAATTAGACGTATATTGAAGGGAAGGTACCTGGAAATTGGCAAAGAGCAGTGATGGTACCTATTTGGACACATAAGGGCAGCAAAGAAAATTGCAGCTCTTATATGGGCATATGCCAGCTCTTATAGGGGCATATCCCAGCTCGTATAGAGGCAAATCCCTCTTTAGACACGTCGAACATTTTTTTCACGGACAGAGAAATTTTCACAGCGGCGACATTGGTGTCAAGCAAGTACGGGAGTTCAAATACGTAGGAATTATGTTCACTGGTGAAGATAGAGTGAACAGAGAGATTGCACAGAGAAATCAGAAGGCAAACAGTGTCCACCATCAAACTGCACCGATTGTGTAACACTCTAGAGTGTTTCTTTCAACTAAGAGGACACTGATAAATACACTATTTATTCCTACATTGTGTTAACAGTATCAATATTGGTCCTCACTAGCAACCCATAAGGGAAAGATCCAGAGCTGTGAGAGGCACTCTAACAGAATGGAATAGAAAAGATAATATGTGACCGAATCCGCAACACTACGATGAGGCAGAGAGTGGAACCAAACCCCGTTAGTGCCTTAATTGACTCTCAAAAATTCAAGTGGTTTGGTCATTTAGTCAGAATGCATTAGAAAGTTGCAACTTTTTACAATAAGGTCACAAGTATTAGAGGCAGAGATAATTGTTACAATCCAACAGAAATTATAAATGACGATATTGGAATCGCAATAAATGACCTACAACTGGTAACGATGACTACATACAAACACATTCGACCCATTTTTACATACGTTGTGATGTTCTTTCCGGGAAAATAGAAAACATTGACCGCAGCTTAGAAGCTGAACCAGTTTTTTGCAACGCAACTTCTTTTCGAAGATCCTCGATATCTGGAGAAAAAAAAAGCCACCCAAATATTAGTATTGAAATTAAAGACAAATCAGAAAGTAGTAAATTCATATATAAATCGGACAATGATCACAAAGTATATTCTACGGACACGGAAATCATATTCACCAAACATCTGAGATATGTAAAAGACCGTTCGCTAGCGAACTAGGTCATCTGTGTGAGAAATGTGTTTCGTTGTAGGTATGATGTGACACAGGGGATTCGGCTATCACACACGCATATTCAATAGAGATACTGATCAAATATATTATTTCTCTTCTCTACTGTTATTTTAGGCTGCTCAATGCAATCTCTTTCATTATTGCAGACGAATATTGATCAGGGTCAGACGAAATATTTTGATCGTGGACTAACTTCATATCCCCGTTCGTGATTCAGTGTTATAATACTGATACTGTGTTACAAGAGTTTAGTCAATCAGGTGAGGCCACATTGTCATACGCAATCTTCTTCTTCTTCATCGTACGCAGTCAGACATCAACCTTTATTTTTTCGAAAAAAGCAATCTGACAGGAGAGTTTCGTTTCGTACAACGGACAGGAATGCTTGGCATTTTAGAGGAGCCCCCGTAACCCGCTACCAATATAAGGTTGTGAAGGATGTAATCTTCTTCTTCTTCTTCTTCTTCTTCTTCTTACGCTGTCAGACGTCGACCTTTATTTTTTCGAAAAAAGCAGCGGTCATCCTGAGGATGTTGACACTGCCGTAGAGTTTGTCTAGTTTTGCCACTGGTGATGGCCACATCTGCTCTCTCTGATCCTCGTATGTCGGGCAGTTTTGCAGCAAATGCTCAGTGGTCATTTTCCCAATACCGCACGTGCATTCGTCGGTGCCACCTACCTTCAATTTGTTGAATAGGTGGTACCTAAGTCTATTGTGGCCAGTGCGAAGTCTGAAGACCACGACCTGCTCTCTTCTGTTCAACTGGTAATAGGCATCGTTTGTTGTGTAGCCAGTATGTTCTGTTTCCCATTTGGTCATGTATCTAGCTCTAATAAGCCGTTTTGACTCTTCGTATGTCACACTGGTATCTGGTTGTGGTAGTCTTGCACCTTCTTTTGCCAGTCTGTCTGCCTCCTCGTTGGCTTGGATGTTGCTTGGGGTGGAACCCACTGTACCACTACTCTTTTTGGTGCGGACTGCTGGTATAGTTGACAGAGTACTGCTCTTAAATCATTAAGTTCAGTATTTTTCTGGTTTTTTAGTGCTGGGACTACGGCGAAGGCATCTGTAAGCAGGACTATATGGCTTTCATTCCTTTTACATGTCACCATTTCTTCCACTGCCGCCTTCAGTGCCTCTGCCTCTGCTCTGAAATTGCTTGTGTATTTTCCAATTGCCAATGACAGTGTTATTTTCCTGCCATTTGGTAGGTTCAGGAATGACCCTGCCCCTCCGTTCTGTGTTGTGTTTGTTACAGAGCCGTCGGTGTATGCATGGGTCCATTCCACGCTTGGGTAGTTTTTCGTTATGTACCTCAGGGTTGTATCTCTTCTTTCTTTTTCAGTCTGGCACTTTTTTGTTTTCAATACCTGGCATATTTTCTACCACATCTGGAAATATATGCTGCCTCCAGGTATGTTTTTATACAGTAGGGATGGGCTTTGGTGTTGTTAGTGCGTACATAGGGTCTTCGTGCATCTTTGCTTTGGCTATCTCTGCAAAGTTTCTCCGCTTTAGTTTCCCATTTCCAAAATTGTTTAGTCTCTGGTTCATTGGATGGGCAGTCAGTCTTCTGAGTTTCTCTGCTTGCTAATGGGTTCTGCAGTCTCTTCTGTCGGTCATGGATTGCAGTTTTGTAATCTTATCAAGTTCTACAATTGGCGTTGACTTCATGCCTCCTGTTATAACTCTCATGGCTTGGTTTTGGAGTTTTCTAACTTTATCGGAGTTCGCCTTTGCTGCTGTTGTCCATGCCGCAATGCCGTACTCGAGAACTGGTCTCACTCTTCCAGTGTACAGTTTGTTTAGTATTCTTTCGTCTGCTCCCCAGCTTGTGCCAGCAAGTTTCCTCATGATTGCCATTCTTTATCTGGCTCTCATTCGGTTTCTCTCGATCTGACTTTTCCATGTCATGCGCCGATCAAATGTGACTCCCAGGAAGTTTGGGTTGTCGTTTGACTGCAGGTATTTGCCGTTAAGACTTAATTTGGTGTTTTGGGGTTTGTTTGAGAGCGAGAATATCGTACATGTCATTTTTTTCGTTTATTTTGACCAGCCATGAGTTCACTTACTCTTCCAGCGATGTTGGGGCCTGCTGCATCCGATTACTTGCTATGGTGAGATTCTTTTCAGAGGTCCACATAGCCAGATCGTCTGCAAATATTGACCTGTGGACTCTTCTTGGTATATTCTGTTATTTTATTCATATACACCAGGAAGAGTGTGGGTGACAGTACTCCGCCTTGGGGTACTCCCTGCTCGAGTGTCACCTTTTTGCTCATCTGCCCTTGTACTTGAACTCTGGCTGTTCTGTTTTTGAGGTAGTGACTGATCTATTTGTACATTTTCCCACAAACTTCACTTCTTCTTAGCTTGACTCTAAGTCCCTCTTTCCAGACTTTGTCAAATGCCTTTTCTAGGTCCACCTAAACCGCTACTGTGTGTTTTTGCTCCTGGTAGGCAGCTACTATTTCTTGGGCTATGAGGATGACCTGATCCTCAGTGGATCTGTGCTGTCTAAAGCCGGCTTGCGGTGGAATTAGTATTTGTTTTTCTTCCAGATGCCACATCAGTCTGGTGTTTATCATACGTTCCATCAGTTTGCCTACACAGCTCAGTAGGCTGATGGGCCTGTATCCATTTGGATCTGTTTTGTCTTTTCCTTTCTTTGGTACTTGTACAAGTAGTGCGTCTTTCCATGCCTGTTGTACAATACCCCAATTCGTTATGTGTAAATGCAAATAGCGACAGAGTAAAACGTACTTTCGAAGGTTACCGAGTCATAGAGCTCTTTATCACATACAGCTTACTGGTGAAGGTAATCATGTCCCAGAGATGTTTGTCACATATAACCTATTTGGGAAGGTAATCATGTCCTATAGCTGTTTTCACATACAACCTACTGGTGAATATAATCATGTCCTATAGCTGTTATCACATACAACCTACTGGTGAAGGTAACCATGTATCAGAGATGTGTATCACATATAACCTATTTGGGAAGGTAATCATGTCCTATAGCTGTTATCACATACAACCTACTGGTGAAAGTAATCATGTCCTATAGCTGTTATCACATACAACCTACTGGTGAAAGTAATCATGTCCTATAGCTGTTATCACATACAACCTACTGGTGAAAGTAATCATGTCCTATAGCTGTTATCACATACAACCTACTGGTGAAGGTAATCATGTCCCAGAGATGTTTATCACATACAACCTACTGGTGAAGGTAATCATGTCCCAGAGATGTTTATCACATACAACCTACTGATGAAGGTAATTATGTCCTATAGCTGTTATCACATACAACCTACTGGTGAAGGTAATCATGTCCCAGAGATGTTTATCACATACAACCTACTGGTGAAGGTAATCATGTATCAGAGATGTTTATCACATACAACCTACTGGTGAAGGTAATCATGTATCAGAGATGTTTATCACATACAGCCTACGAGTGAGGGTAATCATGTCCTAGAACTGATTACCAAACCTGTTTATTGATTGTTATTTGTGCCATCATGGAACGGTTAGGCTGTCACATACGCTTGTTTCTTGTGATAGCCTATTTCTGTTCCCATAAATGTTGCCAGTTTTCTTGCATGGTAATCAACAGCACCCCCTTCCATACCGTCGAATCCCCCATCCCCCTGATATAACGCGACTAAAACAGCAATTGTTATCTTTCGCTCATCTGATCCCCGTTGTTAATTCCTGTCGTTGCATATGCTATTATCTACATTAGTATGGGACATCTGTGTGATGCTATTATCTACATTAGTATGGGACATCTGTGTGATGCTATTATCTACATTAGTATGGGACATCTGTGTGATGCTATTATCTACATTAGTATGGGACATCTGTGTGATGCTATTATCTTATTTAGTATGGGACATCTGTGGGATGCTATTATCTACATTAGTATGGGACATCTGTGTGATGCTATTATCTACATTAGTATGGGACATCTGTGTGATGCTATTATCTACATTAGTATGGGACATCTATGTGATGCTATTATCTACATTAGTATGGGACATCTGTGTGCCCGTTGTTTATTACATCCATAACTTTGACGTGTTTCTTTAACACTTTCAATGTGCATTTATTCCAGGTTGACCCAGTGGAGTCTGGTATTATAGACT
The DNA here is from genome assembly GCA_036924085.1 of Ariolimax columbianus. Classification (NCBI taxonomy): domain Eukaryota; kingdom Metazoa; phylum Mollusca; class Gastropoda; order Stylommatophora; family Arionidae; genus Ariolimax; species Ariolimax columbianus. Next base: position 13,326,811 of record JAVGWX010000012.1, read on the forward strand.
CGTGGGCCAAATATGTTCGTAGTTATTCATAGCATATGGATGCCATTTAATGCTCTGATGGGTGGTGGCTCCGCTTCCCGTCTGCATGTGACGCTCTCTCTACAAGTAACTCTTACCGATCATCACAATCATTATAATTCACACGTTGAGCTCATTTGGTAAGCTGTCTTGGTCATGGTCCACATCCGACACTGACAGCAGAGTTGTACAGGGTCCACATCCGACACTGACAGCAGAGTTGTACAGGGTCCACATCGGACACTGACAGCAGAGTTGTACAGGGTCCACATCCGACACTGACAGCAAAGTTGTACAGGGTCCACATCCGACACTGACAGCAGAGTTGTACAGGGTCCATATCCGACACTGACAGCAGAGTTGTACAGTGTATACATCCTACACTGACAGCAGAGATTTACAGGGTCCACATCCAATACTGACAGCAGAGTTTTACAGGGTCCATATCCGAAACAGATAACAGGAAGTTGGTTAGGGTCCACATCTAACACAGATAACAGGAAGTTGGTCAGGGTCCACATCTAACACAGATAACAGGAGAAGTTGGTTAGGGTCCACATCTGACACAGATAACAGGAAGTTGGTTAGGGTCCACATCTGACACAGATAACAGGAAGTTGGTTAGGGTCCACATCTGACACAGATAACAGGAAGTTGGTTAGGTTCGATGTGCATCACTAGAAACTGAGAACTGATATGACGTTACTGTTCGGAATTTTTAAATCTCTCTTCGTAATAAGTTTTGGATGTCTTATTAATAGTGATAACTGCTTTTAGTTTTTTAGTATATGTCCGTATCTCCCCTGTCAATTATGTGGTTCTCAGTGAACATTCTCCAACTTCGTAAATTGTTGTGTTTCTGAGCTGGATATTGAATGGTCTTTCAATACTTTTGTAGATGCTGCATTTATTGTTGCATGCTTCATTTAGTGGGTTAAGATACGTCTAATTGAAGTTTATTTTTCTCTTCACGCATGAATCTTACCCAGAAACAACGTTGTGATTTCTGAGTTTGTTTCAGATATTATCCTGGTCATGTGAATAATGGTCGGCATTAATCCTTGTCGTTCAGACTAGTTCAATCAATCAATCATTTAATCAATCAAAACGTTTGAGCTCCTTTGTAGCATAGGTCTTCAGGTCATCAATAAATACACACCAATAGATCCGTGGTTAACCTGCCCATGTCTGTTGAACTGTGTGTGTGGATGAACGTTTAAACAGAGTGGGATAGCTCATCCTGTTCCCCGATACACAGTGTGGCCCAGTCTTATAATTTTACTCCCTATAGAAATGAATGTTTCTAAAATGACTTGAACTCAGCATTTATTCATTGAATTTATTTGTCAGATCTTCCAATATACAATTGTGTTCTCCCATTATTCCGTCAAATATAAGAAATGGTCCTTCGAGGTCTTTGTGAATGACAAGGACAAGAATAACACCACTGACTCACATAAAACATGTCATAAGAGGCGACTAACTGTGTTACATGGCATAACCTGCCATGTTTAGATGGTTTGCTAAGAACAGCATAGATGGCGCCTAACAGTCTACTTTGCTCTAGTGTTTGAGTCTATTAAGATGAACTCGTACATTGGCTAACCACCCTCCGCAGCACTTGTACCAATGCAGGGGAGTAATAAGCTGCTCGAGCCTAGCCAGTTAAGCAGGAAATCCTCCTTCAAGCTACATCCAGATCACGCCAGAGCTGGGACCTGCACAAGGGCATGCACCCTGTAGAAGTGCGATCAACTATTACTGAGAATAAGACTAATAGAAGTAATCTGGCTATAAAATGTCTAAAATACATTTAATTACATTATATATACACTAACAGATAAAATGTGTAGTTTGTTCTTTGTAGAGACATCTTTATGTCTTTATGGCATGAAACAACGATACAATCTTAAATAATTGTATGTGACATTGGCATAATCGGTTTGGATTAGTGAGTTCAGTCTAATAGAGGGTCGAGCAGTTCTTTGCGTCCTTTTGTTGCATGGCAGAGTTGTAATGATGACTTCTCTTTCTGTTTTATAATATATTCCAGTAGTGTTAGATTATGTTTATATCAGCTCCTGTCATGTGACAGCTTTGTTACACGTCTGTATCATTATCGCATTTAGTTTCACAGCCTTTTCGTATTTGTGCCAAATCTGGTCGCTCGTGTCCTGTTTGTAGCCTTGTCACATTGCCATGTTATATTTCTTATTATTTGTTGCTGTTTTTCATTTTTTTTAAAGCGTTAAGGCAAAATAGCGTGAACTGAAACATCGTGAATGGGAGGGGGGGGCGGGGGGGGGGGGGGCTCTGTGTAAAAATAGCAGTGATTAATCTCTCATTTAATCACTCCTCTTCTACCACTCAGGATGCAGAGGTCATTTTTGGGGTATATATTTGCAACCGAGTGTGGAGGCAAACAGTTGATTGACCTGTTATTGTTTCATCATGGATGGGACGCTTCATTTTGTTTTCTACAAGTCAAAACCTATTGAATAGGATTTCCATTACCTTTAGAATTGTTGACAAGACAGCAGCTAATAGCCTGTTTTTTCCGATTTTCATCTGCCAAAGGTTATTTTATGTGTACACAATACCTCTGAGTTTATTGCCCGGAACCTCAGGACTAGGAGCCAATCCCACCTTACTTAGGATGCTTGGAATCCACAGTTTCTCCCCTTCGTTCTTCATGTCTCGAGACGCGACTGACATAGTTCTCGGCTATAGCAGCTCCATAGTTGCGATTAATTGAAGGAAAACAACTTGCCCTCAAAACAACAACATCTAAAACACAGAGAAATTGAACATGATGTTGCTGATATGACAAGTAACTGAGGCAAAGACTATAACAACAACTACAAACGTACACTGCGGTTCGGCGCTTGCTATGTTGCACTCTATCTCGCTCGTGGTAGGTGACAAGATAGTTTCCTCCTCCTTGTTGGCATATCCCTCTTTAGGCATATCCAGCCTGCGGAGAACGCTAACAATTCTCTTCTTCATCCTCCCTTTCTACTCTATGCCACTTCAGAAAGTACCTGCAAAATTAACACATAAAGACGCAGGTCAGTTGTATGTCATGTGACTCACTCTGTCTCGTGCCATTTTATCAATTAAAAGTTGCTTAAGACAAGAAAATGCATTTGACATTTTTAATGACAGGTGCACTGCCCGGTAAACCTCTCTATGCACCTTTAGAATTAGGTAAAACTTCACTTACCAATTTAGTTGTTAAAAATGGCTCGTATTCATTTAACCTCGCATACCATTAAACTTGTAGTAGACTGTCCTGTATGCATTCACTATTACACAGTTCCCACACATTTAGTTTGAAGTAAAAATGTCCGTACCCATTTTACCTTTAAATGAAACTTCCTTGTAAATCTTTCAACTTCTCGTAAACATTTAGCTTAAAGTAAATTTGTCCGTAACAATTTAACTTTTAGTAAGCCGTTGACTATGTTTAGTTTTAAGTAAACCTTCCCACACCCATCCAGCTTTTAGGAAACTTTTCATTTGTCATTTAGCTGTCAGCAAACCTTTCCATACCATTGTTGTATTTATTAAACGTTCTCAAATCAATGAGTAAACCTTCTCATGGCAATTTAGCTTTTAGTAAACCTTTAACTATCCATCTATCTTTTTGCAAGCTTTCGCTCACTCATTTACTTTTAGAATACCTACCATCAGTCATTTAGTTTTCAGTATTTTTGTATTAACCATTTACTCTTTAGTAACCTTCCATTAACACTTTAGTTTTTAGTTACCTTACATTAACCCTTTAGTTCGTAGTGATCTTCCATTAATAATTTAGTTCTTAGCAACCTTCCATTAATGATTTAGTTTTAAGGAACCTTACATTAATCATTTAGTTTTTAGTAATCATCCATAAACCATTTAGTTTTTAGCAATCTTTCATTAATTATTTAGTTTTTAGTAACCTTTCATTAATTATTTAGTTTTTAGCAACCTTCCTTTAATTATTTAATTTTCAGTAATCTTTCAGTACCCAGTATCTCTACTCATCAGCACAGAAAATAGCAAAAAGATATACACAAACGGACAAACCTATCAAAGAGAGAGAGGCGGAACAACACAAACGAGCAGAAGAGGCTACCAGCATAAAAGGCCATGAACTTTGACCGCTACCCACCAAGTAAGATAGAAATCCAAAGGGCGTGTCTAAACTCAAGAAAGCGAAAACGCCAGGACCAGATGGAATAGCAGCAGAAGCTATAATACCATTTATGAAAAGGTAGATACGCATGCATATAGGAAAAGAGACTGTTAATATAAAGACATTGAAATCCCATTCTTTGATAAACAGAGATCTCCAGGTTGTCAGAAGTGAACAGTCACCCATACCTCGACTACCACACCATTCACAGACATGAACCTAAAATCGACAATCGCACCATTGACTGACAGGGACACAACATCGACTATCACACCATTGGCTGACCGGGAACCAAGGAATTCAGCGCATAGCTCACGGAGATTAAGAGTTTGATTGTAAAATGGTCTGAAGTTTAATGGTAAGATGGATTGAATGTTACATGGTAAGATTGTGTGATGGTAATATGGCTTGGCTTGACTTCGTTCATTCTCAATCTCCCACTACCAAATACCGAAAGGGCTTAAGAAGCAGAAGGTACTCCAGAGAACCGAATGCGTTGTGTCGTAGTTTACAGCTTGACTACGATAATGGCACCTTTCGGTCCAACACATCTGACTTCACCAAGCATTTTTTGAGTACCGGGTTGGCATTCCCTCTTCGATCCCTTCTCCTTAGCCAGTCTGTCCTTAACTTAACTTAACGTCTTTATACTGGTTTAGAAGACCCTGCAGAGTCTGTATACAACTAGTTAAATTTACATCACCTTGCTCTAAAAGCTATGCGCATCCAGTTTATTCTTAAATGCATTAACTGTCCCTGCCTCCACTACCTCCCCTGGCAATGCATTCCAAGCAGACACCACTCTCTGACTAAAAAAATATCCCCTAATATCTAATCTCGAACTCTCTTTAGTCAGCTTGTAGCTATGCCCTCGTGTTATTGTGGGTGTCTGTATTTTAAAATAAACTTGTTATAGTCTAATTTAGCCATTCCTCTGATCATCTTATAAACCTGTATTAAGTCACCACGAATTCTTCTCTCTTCGAGACAGTGTAGGCCGGTTTGTCTGAGTCGTTCCTCATAACTGTAATTCTGGAATCCCACTATCATCTTTGTCGCTCTTTTTTGTATTCTTTCCAGCATGTTTATATCCTCTCTATGATAAGGACTCCACACCTGTACACAATACTCCAATCTAGGTCTAACTAAAGTTTTATACAGTTTGACGATCACTTCCTTGCTCCTATGTTTAATATTTCTTTTTATCATACCTAACATTGCATTTGCCTTTTTCACTGCTACCTTAACTTGCTCAGTCACCTTTCCTGTATGATCTATTATAACCTCTCGGTCGCTTTCCTTATCTATCTTTCTAATATTGTTTTCTCCCATTCTGTAATTATGTTCCATATTGGATCTACCCATGTGGATGACTGTACGTTTATCTACATTAAACTCCATTTACCAGCTTACAGACCATTCTCGAATTGTATCCAAATCCGACATCAATATATCCACTTCCGCTTTAGATGAGACACTACTGCATAGTTTTGTGTCATCAGCCTGTTATCCAGGATCACCGCGTGAAGGTGTTGAAGGGTCTTGGCATCTTTGGTTCGCTGGCCCTGACGCTAGCAGTCAGCTATGGATCCCTGACCACTGCAGCTCATGCGCTACTCAGCGTCTTGATCCATGCTGAAAATATATTTTGATCATCACGGTAGAATTCCACTGCTGGCCACAACAACAGTTCATTCTTTCATTAATTCTTTTCCTTATCAGCGCAGATGTAAAGAATAGCGTTACATCCCCTCCCCCCTCCACCCGAACTACAACCCCACACTCTCCACCAACTCACTTCACCAATGCAGTTGGCCGTTTTTGAATACGCTCGTTTTGAAATATTTCCAGCAGTTCACCTTTTTGCTTCATTGTGATGCATAGGTTTTAACTGAGTATAGGTTCCTTTACAGGAAGTCTGTATCCGAGCTTTTGCTTTGGCTGATTATATCGGCGGGGTTTTGTATTTTTACATGATGAGGTTGTCAACGGGCGCAGCGGTACCGATATGTCAAGGCGGATCGGACTAGGTACGTCTCGTATGCACGACTTCCGACTTGTGTGGAGTAATGGCAGGATCTCCATCGGGACAACAATCCACTTCTTCCAGTCCTGCATGGTCCCAGTCCTGCATGGTCCCTGTCCTGGTCCCAGTCCTGCATGGTCCCAGTCATGCATGGTCCCTGTCCTGGTCCCAGTCCTGCATGGTCCCAGTCCTACATGGTCCCTGTCCTGGTCCCAGTGCTGCATGGTCCCAGCCCTGCATGGTCCCAGTCCTGCATGGTCCCAGTCCTGCATGGTCCCAGTCCTGCATGGTCCCAGTCCTGCATAGTGCCAGTCCTGCATAGTCCCAGTCCTGCTTTACGGTCCGAAACCTGGATATTGCTTAAACATGACATGTCAAGACTGGAAGCCTTTCACATGCGCAACCAGCTGAATCCTGGGCATCCGATGGCATGACTACATCCGCTACGTTAAGGTATCTGCTAAAACAGGCCTCCAGCCAATCTCAGAAACAACTGATTGGCGCCGAGTTTCTTTGTTCGGTCATGTTGTACGGTGAGATCAGGAAACCCCTGCCAATAATATACTACACCAGTCTTTCCTCAGCACCAAAATAAGACTGGATCAGAAAACACCTGCCCACAAGATACTACACCAGTCTTTCCTCAGCACCAAAATTATTATATTGTCAACCCCAAGTACAACCCACTTAATCGCCCTTTGAGACAAGCATTGAAAGTGACACGTGTCCTATTCATTCCATCCAGGAAACCGCTCTGGTCTTTTGCAACAGCGGGGACCAGTTGTTGTTTCTAAGCACGAAGTAATTGTGTATTTAAAACAGGCTACAAGTTTTTACCAAGCTGTTCCAATGTGATGGTATTAGTAGACTCGGTGTTGATAGTCTACGCTAATTCTGCGTCCGTTTGAAGCGATGGTAACGAACAACAAACAGTACTATTGTATCCAAAGTAGACCACAGTGATTACTATAGATGCATTCCCGTGCTGTATGCCTTTCACACTAGGGTGCGCACTGTGGTTGAGCTCGGAAACCTACGGTAAATCTTCACGGCGTCTGCTATTCAGGATCAGGTGGCAGGACAGGTCCGATGAGATGGATAGGACAGGACATCCCAGTGTATCTTAATTAGTTTGTTGTTGTTCGTCCATCACGTATGATGAAGACAACTTTCTTTGTTCGTCCATCACGTATGATGAAGACCACTCTCTTTGTTCGTCCATCACGTATGATGAAGACCACTCTCTTTGTTCGTCCATCACGTATGATGAAGACCACTCTCTTTGTTCGTCCATCACGTATGATGAAGACCACTCTCTTTGTTCGTTCATCACGTATGATGAAGACCACTCTCTTTGTTCGTCCATCACGTATGATGAAGACCACTCTCTTTGTTCGTCCATCACGTATGATGAAGACCACTCTCTTTGTTCGTCCATCACGTATGATGAAGACCACTCTCTTTGTTCAGCCGTGTGGGCAATCTTTCCATTTTGTTCTGTCCGTTGAAATGGGGGACGTGCGCCTTGATTTTGGAATAAAGGGATTAGGAAGATGGTTTGAATGTGTTAGGGTAAGATGGTATGAATGTGTCATGGTAAGATGGTATGAATGTGTCATGGTAAGATGTTATGAATGTGTCAGGATAAGATGGTATGAATGTGTCGTGGTAAGATGGTTTGATAGTAGGATGGTTTGAATGTGTCATGGTAAGATGGTATGAATGTGTCATGGTAAGATGGTATGAATGTGTCATGGTAAGATGTTATGAATGTGTCAGGATAAGATGGTATGAATGTGTCGTGGTAAGATGGTTTGATAGTAGGATGGTTTGAATGTGTCATGGTAAGATGGTATGAATGTGTCAGGGTAAGATGGTATGAATGTGTCAGGGTAAAATGGTATGAATGTATCAGGGTAAAATGGTATGAATGTGTCAGTGTAAGATGGTATGAATGTGTCATGGTAAGATGGTATGAATGTGTCAGGGTAAAATGGTATGAATGTGTCAGGGTATAATGGTATGAATGTGTCAGGGTAAGATGGTATGAATGTGTCGTGGTAAGATGGTTTGATAGTAGGATGGTTTGAATGTGTCATGGTAAGATGGTATGAATGTGTCAGGGTAAGATGGTATGAATGTGTCAGGGTAAGATGGTATGAATGTGTCGTGGTAAGATGGTTTGATAGTAGGATGGTTTGAATGTGTCGTGGTAAGATGGTATGAATGTGTCAGGGTAAGATGGTATGAATGTGTCAGGGTAAGATGGTTTGATAGTAGGATGGTTTGAATGTGTCATGAAAAGATGGTTTGATAGTAGTATGGTGTGAATGTGTCATTGTAAGGTGGTTTAATAGTAAGATGGTTTGAATGTGTCATGGTGAGAGGGTTTTATACTAGGATGGTTTGAATGTGTTATGGTAAGATGGTTTGAAAGTAAAATAGTTTGAATGAATCATAGTAAGATGGTTTGATGGTAGGATGGTTTTAATGTTTTAATTTTTCATGGTAAGGTGGTTTGATAGAAAGATGGTTTTGATGTGTTATGGTAAGATGGTTTGTTGGTAATATAGTTTGATGATAGGATGGTTTTAATGAGGCATAGTATAATGGTTTGATAGTAAGATGGTTTGAATGTGTCATGGTAAGATGGTTTGATGGTAGTATGGTTTTAATGTGTTGGTAAGATGGTTTGATAGTAAGATAGTTTGAATGTGTCATGGTAAGATGATTTGATGGTAAGATCGTTGGAAAGCAAAATAGGTTGATGGTAAATGATTTGATGTAAATTTGGTTTGATGGTAAGATGGTTATATGGTAAGGTGGTAGATGTGATGGTAGGATGGTTTGCATGTTTGATGATAATGCAATTTGATGTATTGAGGTCGAATTTAGAAAAAAATCAAAAATCGTTTGCGCACTGGCAAATGAAGTATAATGTAATCAAACGTACATATATTCACTTGGGTAGATCCAATATGCAACTATTATAACCGCTTGGCCTTTCTTTTCATATCATTCTAATATTGTTATCGCCCATTCTGTTATTATGTTGCATATTGGATCTACCCAAGTGGATATCTCTACGTTTGTCTACATTATACTCCATGTGCCAGTACACAGACCATTCTCGAATTTTAACTTAGTTCGACCTCAATACATTAAATTGCATTATCATCAAACATTTAAAGCATCTTAAAATCACACCTACCATCTTACCATATATTCATCTTACCATCAAACCAACTTGACATCAAATCATTTACAATCAACCTTTTTTGCTGTCCAACGATCTTACTATCAAACCATCTTACCATGACACATTCAAACCATCCTACTATCAAACCATCTTACCAACAAACCATATTACCATGACACATTCAAACTAGCTTACTATCAAACCATCTTATCATGACACATTTAAACCATCTTACCATCAAACCATCTTACCATGACACATTTAAACTATCTTACTATCAAACTATCTTACCACGACACATTCATACCATCTTACCCTGACACATTCAAACCATCTTACTAATCCCTTTATTCCAAAATCAAGGCGCACGTCCCCCATTTCAACGGACAGAACAAAATGGAAAGATTGCCCACACGGCTGAACAAAGAGAGTGGTCTTCATCATACGTGATGGACGAACAAAGAGAGTGGTCTTCATCATACGTGATGGACGAACAAAGAGAGTGGTCTTCAGCATACGTGATGGACGAGCAAAGAGAGTGGTCTTCATCATACGTGATGGACGAACAAAGAGAGTGGTCTTCATCATACGTGATGGACGAACAAAGAGAGTGGTCTTCATCATACGTGATGGACGAACAAAGAGAGTGGTCTTCATCATACGTGATGGACGAACAAAGAGAGTGGTCTTCATCATACGTGATGGACGAACAAAGAGAGTGGTCTTCATCATACGTGATGGACGAACAAAGAGAGTGGTCTTCATCATACGTGATGGACGAACAAAGAGAGTGGTCTTCATCATACGTGATGGACGAACAACAACAGACTAATTAAGCTACACTGGGATGTCCTGTCCTATCCATCTCATCGGGCGTGTCAGGCCACCTGATCCTGAATAGCAGACGCCGTGAAGATTTACCGTAGGTTTCCGAGCTCAACCACAGTGCGCACCCTAGTGTGAAAGGCATACAGCACGGGACTGCATCTATAGTAATCACTGTGGTCTACTTTAGATACAATAGTACTGTTTGTTGTTCGTTACCATCGCTTCAAACGGATGCAGAATTAGCGTAGACTATCAATACCGAGTCTAATAATACCATCACCTTGGAACAGCTTGGTAAAAACTTGTAGCCTGTTTTAAATACACAATTACTTAGTGCTTAGAAACAATAACTGGTCCCCGCTGTTGCCAAAGACCAGAGCGGTTCCCGGGATGGAGAGAATAGGACACGTGTCACTTTCTATGCTTGTCTCAAAAGGCGATTAAGTCGATTGTGTTTGGGGTTGACAACATACTAATTTTGGTGCTGCGGAAAGACTGGTGTAGTATCTTGTGGGCAGGGGTTTCCTGATCCAGTCTTATTTTGGTGCTGAGGGAAGCCTGGTGTAGTATCTTGTGGGGCAGGGGTTTCCTGATCTCGCCGTACAACATGACCGAACAAAGAAATTCGGCGCCGATCAATTTTTTTTAGATTGGATAGAGGCTTGTTTTAGCAGAGACCTTCACGTTGCAGATGTAGTCATGCCAGCGGATACCCAGGATACGCCGCTGATTTGCGCATGTGAAAGGCTTCCAGTCTTGACATGTCATGTTTCAGCAATGTCCATGATTCAGAGCCGTAAAGCAGGACTGGGAGATGCGGATTTTTGTCCCAAGGGAGATCCTGCCATTATACAACACACGTCGGAGGTCGTGCTTACCGGACGAACCTACTCCCATCCGCCTTGCCATATCGGGACCGGTGCGCCCGTTGACAACCTCATCATGTAAAAATACAAAACACCGCCGATATAATCAGCCACAGTAAAAATAAGGATACAGACTTCCTGTAAAGGAACCTATATTCAGTTAATAAATATGCATCGGATTGGAGCGAAAAGGTGAATGGCCGGAAATGTTTCAAAAATGGCGTATTTAAAAGCGGCCAACTGCATGGGTGAAGTGAGTTGGTCAAAGGGGTTGCAGTTGGGAAGGGTGGAGGGGGTAACGCTATTATTTACATCTGCACTGATAAGGAAAAGAATTAATGAATGAATGAACTGTTGTTGTGACCACAGTGGAATTCTTCGTCACATGTCTGTGATCGCTTTGATCATTACGCTTTAATGCGAGTTCCGTGATGATCAAACTATATTTCCATCATATAATTTTACCATGTAACATTCAATTCATCTTACCATTACCCTTCAAACCATTTCACAATAAAACTCTTAATCTCCGTGAGCTGTGCGCTGAATCGCTGGGCCAGTGTAACTTACTTGCATGGCTGTATAGAAGACAGTCCTATACTATGCGATCAGAAGTCTGTTCGTTTAGTCCACATGCTCACAATGGCGAAACAATCTGAACATGTATGTGTGTTTGCTGAGCCTGTTGTTCTGTCCGGGGGTGAAGAATGGTGACCTGTTTCTGTTAGTCGATGTTAGGTCCCTGTCAGCCAATGGTGTGATAGTCGATATTGGGTCCCTGTTAATCAATGGTGTGATAGTCGATGTTGGGTGCCTGTCAATCAATGGTGTGATAGTAGATGTTGGGTCCCTGTCAGTCAATGGTGTGATAGTCGATGTTGGGTCCCTGTCAGTCAATGGTACGATTGTCGATTTTAGGTTCATGTCTGTGAATGGTGTGGTAGTCGAGGTTGGGGTGACTGTTCACTTTTGACAACCTGGAGATCTCTGTTTATCAAAGAATGGGATTTCAATGTCTTTATATTGACAGTCTCTTCTCCTATATGTATGCGTATCTACCTTTTCATAAATGGCATTATAGCTTCTGCTGCTATTCCATCTGGTCCTTCGCTTTCTTGAGTTTATACACGCCCTTTCGATTTCTATCTTACTTGGTGGGTAGCGGTCAAAGTTCATGGCCTTTTCTGCTGGTAGCCTCTTCTGCTCGTTTGTGTTGTTCTCCCGATGATGTCAATACCCGCCTCTCTCTCTTTGATAGGTTTGTCCGTTTGTGTATATCTATTTGCTATTTTCTGTGCTGATGAGTAGAGATACTGGGTACTGAAAGGTTACTGAAAATTATATGATTAAAGGAAGGTTGCTAAAAACTAAATTATTAATGGAAGGTTGCTAAAAACTAAATGATTAATGGAAGATTACTAAGAGGTAAAGGCTTAATTGAAGGTTACTAAAACCTAATGGGTTAATGGAAGGTTACTAAAAAGTATTGATTAATGGAAGATTACTAAGAACTAAACGGTTAATGTAAGGTTACTAAAAACTAAATGGTTAATAGAAGATTACTAAAGAGTAAATGGTTAATAAAAGAATACTGAAAACTAAATGACTGATGGTAGGTTTTCTAAAAGTAAATGAGTGAGCGGAAGCTTGCAAATAGATAAATGTATATTCAAAGGTTTACCAAAAGATAAATTCGCATGAGAAGGTTTACTCATTGATTTGAGAACGATTAATAAACACAACAATGGTATGGAAAGGTTTGCTGACAGCTAAATGACAAATGAAAAGTTTCCTAAAAGCTGGATGGGTGTGGAAAGGTTTACTTAAAACTAAACATAGTCGACGGCTTACTAAAAATTAAATTGTTACGGACAAATTTACTTTAAGCTAAATGTTTACGAGAAGTTGAAAGATTTACAAGGCAGTTTCACTTAAAGGTAAATGGGTACGGACATTTTTACTAAACGCTGAATGTGTGAGAAATGTTTAATAGTGAATGCATACAGGACAGTCTACTACAAGTTTAATGGTATGCGAGGTTAAATGAATACGAGCCATTTTTAACAACTAAATTGGTAAGGGACGTTTTACCTAATTCTAAAGGTGCATAGGAAGGTTTGCCGGGCAGTTCACCTGTCATCAAAAATGTCAAATACATTTTCTTGTCTTAAGCAACTTTTTATTGGTAAAATGGCACGAGACAGAGTGAGTCACATGCCATACAATTGACCTGCTTCTTTATGTGTTAATTTTGCAGGTAATTTCTGAAGTGGCATAGAGTAGAAAGGGAGGATGAAGAAGAGAATTGTTAGCGTTCTCCGCAGGCTGGATATTCCTAAAGAGGGATATGCCAACAAGCAGGAGGAAACTATCTTGTCACCTACCACGAGCGAGATAGAGTGCAACATAGCAAGCGCCGAACCGCAGTGTATGTTTGTAGTTGTTGTTATAGTCTTTGCCTCAGTTACTTGTCATATCAGCAACATCATGTTCAATTTCTCTGTGTTTTAGATGTTGTTGTTTTGAGGGCAAGTTGTTTTCCTTCAATTAATCGCAACTATGGAGCTGCTATAGCCGAGAACTATGTCAGTCGCGTCTCGAGACATGAAGAACGAAGGGGAGAAACTGTGGATTCCAAGCATCCTAAGTAAGGTGGGATTGGCTCCTAGTCCTGACGGGCTGGGCAATAGACTCAGAGGTATTGTGTACACATAAAATAACCTTTGGCAGATGAAAATCGAAAAATAAACAGCCTAATTGTCAACAATTCTAAAGGTAATGGAACTCCTACCCAATAGGTATTCACTTGTAGAAGGCCAATATGAGGCGTATCGCTGTAACTGTTTGGATCCTGGAATTGTATTTACGATGTTTCAGTTCACGCTATTCTGCATAAACATTTTTTTTTTAAATAATAAGAAAAAAAACAGCAACAATTAATAAAAAATATAACCATGAAAATGTGACAAGGCAACAAACAGAACACATGTAACCAGATTTGGCACAAATACAAAGAGGCTGCGAAAATATATGCGATAATGATACAGACGTGTAATAAAGCTGTCCTATGACAAGAGCTGATATAAACATAATCTAACACTACAGGAATATATTATAAAACAGAAAGAGAAGTCATCATTACAACTCTGCCATGCAACGAAAGGACGTAAAGAACTGGTCGATCCTCCATTAGACTCAACTCACTAATCCAAACCGATTATGCCAATGTCACATACAATTATTTAAGATTGTATCGTTGTTTCATGCCATAAAGACATAAAGATGTCTCTACAAAGAACAAACTACACATTGTATCTGTTAGTGTATATATAATGTAATTAAATGTATTTTAGACATTTTATAGCCAGATTACTTCTATTAGTCTAATTCTCAGTCATAGTTGACCGCACGTCTACAGGGTGCATGCCCTTGTGTAGGTCCCAGCTCTGGCGTGATCTGGATGTAGCTTGAAGGAGGATTTCCTGCTTAACTGGCTAGGCTCGAGCAGCTTATTACTCCCCTGCATTGGAACAAGTGCTGCGGAGGGTGGTTAACCAACGTACGAGTTCATCTTAATAGACTCAAACACTAGAGCAAAGTAGACTGTTAGGCGCCATCTATGCTGTTCTTAGCAAACCATCTAAACATGGGAGGTTATGCCATGTAACACAGTTAGTCGCCTCTTATGACATGTTTTATGTGAGGCAGTGGTGCTATTCTTGTCCTTGTCATTCACAAAGACCTCGATAGACCACTTCTTCTATTTGACGGAATAATGGGAGAACACAATTGTATATTGGAAGATCTGACAAATAAATTCAATGAATAAATGCTGTGTTCAAGTCATTTTAGAAACATTCGTTTTTATAGGGAGTAAAATTATAAGACTGGGCCACACTGTGTATCGGGGAACAGGATGAGCTATCCCACTCTGTTGAAACGTTCGTCCACACACACAGTTCAACCGACATGGGCAGGTTAACCACGGATCTCTTGGTGTGTATTTGTTGATGACTTGAAGACCTATGCTACAAAGGAGCTCAAACGTTTTGATTGATTAAATGATTGATTGATTGACTAGTCTGAACGACAAGGATTAACACACATAGAGAAATGCACACTGGAATACAGGGGTTACAAACCCCAACCAGACACGTCCACGGGTGGCGGATAGTGAGGAGACCGACCCCAACCAGGCGCGTCCACGGTTGGCGGATAGTGGGGAGACCGACCCCAACCAGGCACGTCCACGGGGGGCGGATAGTGGGGAGACCGACCCCAACCAGGCTTTTCCACGAGTGGCGGATAGTGGAACGACCTCCAGATATGGAACGTCAGCTGCGATATAAGTCAGGTAAAATAACTGGACGAATAAGCAGTCGTGGACCAACCCGCGGTGTATTCTAGCAGGATGGGGTGGGACAACATGTGGCACTGCTTTCCCCACTGAAATACCCCATGTGTTATATGACGGGCACACCAATCGGGTGAGAGCCGCTATATGCTCTAGCCATGGGAAGCAAACCACGGTAACCAAACCAACCTACTGCCCTTGCAGGCACCATCGGGAGATGGAAAGGCTTTGGGAGACAACCCAACAAAGAAAACTCAACCCGACCTGCCGAAGACGGAGTGTGTCAGCTACGGCGCATGAACCGGGAAAAATCAGGGCACACACGCATCAACAGGATATGGTCATACGACAGTCTACCCTATCGTCATGGTGTCGCTCCTACAAGTTATAACCGGGAAGAAGCGGTGCCGGGCTCCCAGCCTCGAGGGAACCCACCCAAGCAACCGGTGCCTCTGTTAACATTATGGTAAGGGGGAGACAGAGTAGTGCGACTGATCAACAAACAAGGAACCTAAAAGTGGTACAATGGAATGCAAAGGGCGTGTGAAACAAGAAACCCGAACTGCAAGAATTTCTTAAGGAAAATGATATAGACATCATTTGTATTCATGAAACACACCTAAAATAAAATCTAAAATTATCCATCAGAGGATATGAATGTTTCCACCAAGATATGGATAAAAGATCCAAAGGAGGAATAATAACACTAGTAAAAAATTATATACCATCAGTAGAAACAAATAGATCTGGACCAGATGAATTAAGAAACATAACAGTAAAGATCATCCTACCCAGTGGAGACTCAATGATAACAAATTGCTATAGTCCACTAGCCACAGCTCTGGCAATACACAAAGTCAAAATTGAAGAATCGAGACACCTCATAGTGGGAGATTTTAACAGTCATTCCCCAAGCTGGGGCTACGAAACAATGGACCAGAGAGGCGAGGAGGTAGAAGATTGGATGATAGAAACATGATATTTGCATGTACACGTAACGAATTGATTACATCCTTCACAACCTTATCTTGGTAGCGAGTTACGGGGGCTCCTCTAAAATGCCAAGCATTCCTGTCAGTTGTACGAAACGAAACTCGCCTGTCAGATTGAGTGTGACAATGTGGCCTCACCTGATTGACTAAACTCTTGTAACACAGTATCAGTATTATAACACTGAATCACGAACGGGGATTTGAAGTTAGGCTGCGATCAAAATATTTCGTCTGACCCTGATTAATATTCGTCTGCAATAATAAGAGCGTGCATTGAGCAGCCTAAATTAACAGTAGAGAAGAGAAATTACAACTTATTTGATCAGTATCTCTATGGTATATGCATGTTTGATAGCCGAATCCCCCGTGTCACATCATACCTACAACGAAACACATTTCTCACACAGATGACCTAGTTCGCTAGCGAACGGTCTTTTACATATCTCAGTTTTTGGTGTATATGATTTCCGTGTCCGTAGAATATATTTTGTGATCATTGTCCGATATATATATGAATTTACTACTTTCTGATTTGTCTTTAATTTCAATACTAATATTTGGGTGGCTTTTTTTTCTCCAGATATCGAGGATCTTCGCAAAGAAGTTGCGTTGCAAAAAACTTCTTCAGCTTCTAAGCTGCGATCAATGTTTTCTATGTTCCCGGGAAGAACATCACAAGGTATGTAGGAATGGGTCGAAGGTGTTCCTATGTAGTCATCGTTATCAGTTGTAGGTCATTTATTGCGATTTCAATATCGTCATTCAGAATTTATGTTTGATTGTAACAATTATCTCTGCCTCTAATACTTGTGACCTTATTGTAAAAAGTTATTATATATACAATATATATATATATACACCCTCGGATTTGACGGTAGTAGTACCCATACAGAGAGGAGTACGTCAAGGGGACACATCTCACCGAGCCTTCTTTCCGCATACTTGGAATCCATCATCAGCCCAAGCGACTGGGATACCGTTGGCTTCAACATAAATGGCAGGCTGCTAAATTACCTTCGCTTTGCAGATGATCTCATCACGGAGGCAGTCACAGGCGCCAATAAAATGCTAGCAGCGCTCCCTCGAGAGGGAAAGAAAGCGGAAGTCGAAGTGAACACGTCCAAGACGAAAGTCATGCGCAATCGATTCGCTTCCCGCGGACTAGTCTTCCTGAATGGAAAGAGACTCGACAACGTGAACGAGTACGCCTACATTGGACTTCTGGTCAACATGGAGAACGACTTGAGCCCAGAGTTGACAAGACGGAGTCTAGTACATCTACCTTTTGTGCCTGCTCAACATGCAAAACGATTTAAGCACATAATTAACAAGACGGCGTCACGCTCGTTGGTCGGCGTTCTCTTCGAGAACGCCGGTACTGGCCAACATCGACTACCAGAGTCTGCGCACTTCTCTATTCAATTCCACAGTACTACCTGCAATATGCTATGCGGCAGAAACATGGACTCACGCGAAATAGATGGAGTCTAAACTCAGAGTGACCCAAGCCTCCCTCGAGACATGCATTGTCGGCCTCGTGTTTCAAAAGTTCTTCACAACTCGTACATATGTCAATTGTCCCTGGTGGAAGGTGATCTGCAGATCCTCATAGTTTCTGTTTTCTTCTCGTTAATTCACATGTTGTATTTGGCACAGGTTGTCGCAAGCTCTTTCATGTGATTTTGCAGCTTATTTTCATCGTCGTACAACAGTATCGGTTGTACATCGTGGCAATGTTCTAGTCTAATCGTTGACGTTCATCACAAAAATGCAGAAATTATCGAAGAAGAAATTCAAGTGGAATCCAGAAAGTGGATATACAAGAAAACATCGCAGCCACGTTTCTGAGACAGAGACAGGATGTCCTCACACAGTTCTTGAAGTTTTCTGTTATAAAATTTCCAATGCAGTCAGTTGAGAGCAACCTCTTCTTTCTCGCCACATTCCCTTTGCCTAACATCTCGTCTTTAAAGAGTACGCGTATATGAGGACCTCTTGAAAGCTGATCTAATACGGTCTGTAGTTTGAACAGTCTTTCGTCAAACTAAGTTTCATGTGTGGGGCAGACAGCAGGATTTTGTGAGTTTCATGTGTGGGGCATGTAGCAGGATTTTGTGAGTTTTATGTGTGGGGCAGGTAGCAGGATTTTGTGAGTTTTATGTGGGGGGCAGGTAGCAGGATGTTGTGAGTCTTATGTGTGGGGCAGGTAGCAGGATTTTGTGAGTCTTATGTGTGGGGCAGGTAGCAGGATTTTGTGAGTTCATGTGGGGGGCAGGTAGCAGGATGTTGTGAGTCTTATGTGTGGGGCAGGTAGCAGGATTTTGTGAGTCTTATGTGTGGGGCAGGTAGCAGGATTTTGTGAGTCTTATGTGTGGGGCAGGTAGCAGGATTTTGTGAGTCTTATGTGTGGGGCAGGTAGCAGGATTTTGTGAGTCTTATGTGTGGGGCAGGTAGCAGGATTTTGTGAGTCTTATGTGTGGGGCAGGTAGCAGGATTTTGTGAGTTTTATGTGTGGGGCAGGTAGCAGGATTTTGTGAGTCTTATGTGTGGGGCAGGTAGCAGGATTTTGTGAGTCTTATGTGTGGGGCAGGTAGCAGGATTTTGTGAGTTTTATGTGGGGGGGGGGGGCAGTTAGCAGGATTTTGTTAGTTTTATGTGGGGGGCATGTAACAGGATTTTGTGAGTTTCGGTCAGTGCTGGGTGTTACATTTTCTTCTCCGACCTTGCTAGATTTTTTCTGAGGTCTGTCTCTCTTCACAAAGTGCAAAGACATTGCTTGGCTGTTCCATTCACATAGGAAACAGCTTTACTTCAGATATCACATCTGCAGACCCACCAACAGAGCCACAACCGTCAGGTCACAAGAGATACGTCAGCCATACTTGCTGTATTAAAGACAGTTCAAGAACAATTTTATGTTATCTCAAGTATCTTACAAGTGCACAACGTGTCATGAATATCAGGTCTCCATTATTCAACTTCATCGCCTTGACACTAAATTTAGGAATCTATGTACATTCACCTTTATTGCGGGACATGTCCTTTTTTTGACGGGGGTGGGGGGGGGGGGGGTCATGTTTGATTACTAGAGCATTCATGGGCCATCTGAGGACAGCACGACTGCGACATACAGTAACTTTGAGATCTCACTGTTTAAATCTTGATCCCAGGAACTGCGCTTTGACCTTGCACCGTTCTGGGCTGGGAACAAGATCCTTCATTTCTACTTGCGGGATAATTTGTGGAGCAGATATTGTTCCGTTGCAGACCTATGGAATGTCTATCAGAAAGCTACAGAAAAGGCGGCATTGGTTCGTCTCCTAATTGTCTGAATCGACTGAACATTCATTTGGAGGTTTGGGAGCAGGCCGTCAGTCGACGTGTGGTTTGGGAGCAGGCCGTCAGTCGACGTGTGGTTTGGGAGCAGGCCATCAGTCGACGTGTGTTTTGGGAGCAGGCCGTCAGTCGACGTGTGGTTTGGGAGCAGGCAGTCAGTCGACGTGTGGTTTGGGAGCAGGCCGTCAGTCGACGTGTGGTTTGGGAGAACGCCGTCAGTCGACGTGTGGAACTCGTCGGAGATCGTATACTTAGGTACGCTGGTATCCACTTGTTTTTTCCTGCAGTAACAGTGGAGCCATGCTCAAGTAACAGTGAAGCCATGATCAAGTAACAGTGGAGCCATGCTCAAGTAACAGTGAAGCCATGATCAAGTAACAGTGAAGCCATGATCAAGTAACAGTGGAGCCATGCACAAGTAACAATATTTCCGGGATTGCTCTTCTCTCTCTCTCCAGACCATGGGAACTGCAATTTGAACTACAGGGATAACTGTTGTTAGTTGTTTTTACGGAAGATGACAGACTCGATAGAGAGATAGAGGCAAGAGTGCAGAGGACAAACTCTGTCACTTACCAACTGGTTCCACTGCTAAGACACCCAAAGATTTCCCTCCATACAAAAAAGCATATGATAGACAATGTCTGTATCCCTACCCTATGCTACCAATGACAGACATGGGCATTGATTATGGCACAGGCACGAAAGTTAGCCACCTGCTAAATGCGTTGCTTATGAAAGGTCACTGACAACACCAGAAGAGACAGAATTACAAATATGAGTATACGGGAGAAGGTTGGAACAATTCCCTGCCTAGAGAGTGAAATTGTTTGCCCAGATTGTGAGAATGCAGCTAGACAACATTGTTCATGAAACCTTCTACATGACCACATCTAAAAAAAGGGCTACATGCAGACAGAAGAAAAGATGGATTGATTGTAAACGAGACCTGTCGTAAAATGAGATAAACTGTCACCCAGGCCACGAAAGAGGCGAAAGACAAATATATACAACGGCACTGTGCTTCAACCAGGCAGAAAGTGGGATGGCACTGTGCTACAAACCGGCAGAAAGTGGGACGGCACTGTGCTACAAACCGGCAGAAAGTGGGACGGCACTGTGCTACAATCCGGCAGAAAGTGGGACGGCACTGTGCTACAACCCGGCAGAAAGTGGGACGGCACTGTGCTACAACCCGGCAGAAAGTGGGACGGCACTGTGCTACAAACCGGCAGAAAGTGGGACGGCACTGTGCTACAAACCGGCAGAAAGTGGGACGGCACTGTGCTACAAACCGGCAGAAAGTGGGACGAGAAAAGAAAAAAATGAAGTGGTCGCGTAGACATTTTACGCCGACTGAAGCCGTCTATTCATCACAATTTATTTTCTTCAAAAGTAAGAGGTAAACAACACATGTTATTGTTATTTTCCTGCTAAAGAACAATAACGTAGTCAAGATTGATTGTTTTCACTTCCAAAAAAATGTGTGTGTTGTCCGGTGTAGTTAGCAAAACAAACGTGATTTCCACAATAAACATCATTTATTGTTATGCAAATTGCTCCATTGCCAGATTTGGAAAAACCTGCCCGGTTCTATGCTGACATCAATCAGGAGCTTGCTTTGGGTACTTCCGCCCGTAACATATTTGGCCTTCACATTCAACCAACAGCTGTTATGCCTTTCTTCCACGAATATAATTCAGACGTACTCACTGAAGAAGATATGGTAACTACATATGTTAATCTCTCTAGTGAACTCGATTCTCCAACTCGGTACACATCACACCAACTGTCGATTCTATATATTTTATATGCAAGGCAAGTCTTACTACTTGTGCCCCACAAAAATGTTGATTGATGAATAAAGTCCTATAAACATTTTCTCTGGACCTCTCAACAATCTAGTGGATCCACAGCAATGGTAAAAAAGACTGTACTGATATTTTTGTAGTAGCTCAATTCTTCCTTTATTGCTAGTCTGCAAGCTTTCAGTGGCCGGTGGACAAGCGTATCAAGACTACAGTGGAATGCGGAGAGAGTCCTGACTATGGAAATACGAATATCCTCTAGCTGACATCTGATTTCTTTAAACAAATTAAAATTGATGTCTGAAATCCGAAGAAGATCAAGAAGAAGAAGAAGAAAAAGAAGAAGAAGAAAGTGTATAAGCTAAATCTCTCTAACTGCAGCAGAATTATTCCACCCCACTCTCCCCCACCCCCGCCCCCCCCCCCCGCCCCCCCCCCCCCCCCAATAGCTCCCAAATAATTTCTTATAACATACATTCGCTCGTGCTCCCGGAAACAAATTGTTACAGGATTCTGGACAACGATGTTGAGGTCTACATTGTAATCTCTATAGTATTGAGCTTGCCGCGAAGCCTCACTTTCCAATTCAGCCTCTAGGACAAATGGCCTCCTTCTCAAGTACTATTCGATATGTAAGAAGAGCCGCCGTAACCAGCAACGCTACCAAAGAAACTTCGTTAAGAGTGAAAAAACTCAGCAAGAGTAACTTAAACACAAGCAGCGTAGAACATGCAACAATATCATATTCGAGGTATTCATTTTCTTCTGAGATCTTTGGTCAATGATTGACAAAATATTGCCAACATGACAGATGTCATTTTTAAGATAGAGGAACATTACCTCCATTTCACATGATCTGCCGCCATCAATCGAATGATGCCCAACCTCTGGTTGATGATTTTCATTCGGACATCAATGGATCCTTGCTATCCTGTCTCGGATCGAGTACAAACGCTCTATACATCTAGAGTCTACGATATGGCTGTCCCATGGCATGTAACAGTTCCATGTAGAGCATGGGTGGTTGGAACAGCTGAAATAAAGGCTAGCGACTGTATTCTTCGCGAATCAAAAGTTGCCTGAATGTTGGTTGACGAGCCTAGGTCATTCCAGGGTCAACACATCGCCGGTGTCGCCACTAGGTTGGCACGAAAGCGATAGGTAAATATTCACTTTAAGTGGAAAACTTTCTAGATTGGGTGTAGGTGTCAGATTGGCCATTCGGGTACCAGACCTAAGTGATGGGGAGGGGGGGTGGGGGGAGGGGGGGGGGTTAGGTTGACAACAAGGACGCGCACGTCAGACTATCACATTTGGAATAGGCAGTGACTTGTGGATATTGCAGCCAATAAGATGCTAAATGGATGTGACCAAAATACATGAATGTCTAACCAGCCAACAGGGGAGGACTACTCATCATCCAATTTTGTTGCTAGAACTAAGAAAAGTGTTTATAAAAGAAAAAGTAGAGGGAGAGATACAGCAGATTCGAAGAGAAAGAGATTTTACACGGAGGTTATCCCATCACACATAATAGAGCTTTGCATTCACCCTGTAAGTAATATGAGAAAGAGATCTGATCAAATGCGAGTGCGACAATTTGTCTGAGTATGAAATATGATTGATCTAGAAGGCTGTTCGACTGTTCTCCAGCATCATTGCATTGTGCCTGTTGGAGAAATATTGGCTCTTCTACGATCGAAGCCTCTAGTCTCGTGAAATTGGTGGCTGCAAAAAAGGTTCTTCCAGAATCCTGGGATAAAATTCCGGGCATTGTTAACACATGTTTGTACGCTCGACAACATGAAGGAGTCAACCCTGACAGATGTTGGCAGATTCATCCCCACCTAGACGACGGACGGAGGAATGGCATAGGACAACAAGTTAGCTAGAAGCACTTAGTTGTAGAAAGATAGTATTCGATTTAGGATTTCATTTGTGTTAGTTCAGATAGGAGACTTACAATCTGTGAACATTAGTTTTCGGAGGGGACATCAACAGCTATTGCTTGAAACCTATGTGTTAGTTTAGTAAATGTTATTTATTTAGTTAGCAGTTCTTTTCGTTTGTTGATATTGTGTAACAATTATTCATTCAAATAAATGATATAATTTTGTTTTAATGGTTAACGATAGTATTAGTGTTCTCTGTGATTGAAGTGTAACGTCAGACAGTCTTTGTTGTAACTCAGTATATCCCAAGTCCAACCTGCTACAAATATGCTATTGGTCCACGTGACCAAGAATATCATAAGCGTACCCTGCTTCCTGCATTGTTTAAGCCGATTCCACCATTTACCGGCCATAATGACGCACCTGTACCAATGGCTGATCTGGGTAAGCAACTCTTGGTCGGTGTCGGTATTCGGCCATGGAATCCAACTAGTCTTTTTCTGACGGCTTGGGTGACAAGACAACAACCCTGACATGTTTTTGTTCCGTCTGTCTTCGCACACACAGAATGTATGTAACTCTTGAATGTTCCCAGTTTAGCGTCTGATCTGCGCTGCCAATACTTCCAAATGTTGTCTCCCCTTAAGATGCCAATCTGTGTTGTCTCCCCTTAAGATGCCAATCTGTGTTGTCTCCCCTTAAGATGCCAATCTGTGTTGTCTCCCCTTAAGATGCCAATCTGTGTTGTCTTCCCTTAAGCCCAGCATTGTCCAAATAAGCAAATGCCAATTTGTTCCTGTTTATACTATTTCCTTGCCCATCCATCTTGCATCTCCCCAGCATGCATATGTATCTGTCTCTACCAGGACTGTGCCCTCACTTTAATTTAAGTGTTATATTTTAACATTCAGCGTCATTACTTATGTCTTTCTAACAACAATATTTTGCTACACTAGTTGGCTGATATACACTCAATCTAACAGCTTTCTGTCCAATGGTTTCGTGCGAGTGTATGGATAATGCAGTGTCTTCTGTACATTCTAGATCATCCAGTGAAGACCGCCATCTCCATTTTATTCGTGCAGCACTCAGCCAATGACAGAAAGAGAATTGCAGATATTTGGCATTCAGGCCCCACTCCTGTTTTTCCATTAAAATTTATTAACTTTGTGCATTTTGTTTTTCAGGATTTTGTGAGAACACTAACCAGTGAGTCCGGAGACAAAACGGGAGCTCTAGAACTGTACGATCGTCTCCAGAACTACGATGGGTGGCTATCATGCACCCTTGATGTCCTGCGTAATCCTGCAGTTACCATGAATGCACTGGCAGACTTGATAGTGATACACAAAGGTACGATTCTTGCCTCGTCAAAATGTTTACAGACGGATGTGGTTTGTCTTTACTAAGCACACCACCTGTCGCCTTGTTGTCAGTTCCACCATCAATATATATGCTGTCATGGCCTTTTTTTTGCCTCTTTGTTGTCGGGACGTCTTCTATCTCTCTTGTCAGGGCATTCTGTCCTTTTGTTGTCTGGGCCGTTCTGTCTCTTTCTTATCAGAGCTGTCCTCTGTCTCTTTATTGTCAGGGCCTTTCTGTCTATTTGTTATCAGGGTTCTCCTCTATCTTTTTGTTGGCATGGTTTCCTCTGTCTCTTAGTTGCCATGGTCGTCCGTTGTTGTTACGGTCGTCTTCTGTTGTCATTGTCGTCCTTTTCCTGTTTGTTGTCAGAGTTGTCCTCTATCTCTTTGATGTCATTGCTGTTCTGTCCTTTTCTTGTCAGGGTTATCCTCCATTGCTATGTTGTCAAGATTCTCCTCTATCTCTTTGTTGTCATCGCGATTCTGCCTTTTTGTTGTCCGGCTGTCCTCTATCTCTTTGTTGTCATGGCCATTACGCCTTTTTGTTGTCCGGCTGTCCTCTATCTCTTTGTTGTCATCGCCATTCTGCCTTTTTGTTGTCCGGCTGTCCTCTATCTCTTTGTTGTCATGGCCATTCTGCCTTTTTGTTGTCCGGCTGTCCTCTATCTCTTTGTAGTCAGGGATGCTATGTCTTTTCGTTGTCAGGACCGCTCTGTCGTTTTATTGTCAGGGCTGTTTTGTCTTTTTGTTGTCCGGGCCTCTTCTATCTTTTTGTTGTCATAGTCGTTGTGTCTTTTTTGTTGTCAGGGCTATGCTCTTTCTCTTAATTCTCAGGTTTCTCATCTTTCTCTTTGTTGTCAGAGCCGTTCTGTCTTTTTGTTGTCAGGGCCGTTCTCTATCTCTTTGTTGTCAGGGCCGTTCTCTATCTCTTTGTTGTCAGGGCCGTTCTCTATCTCTTTGTTGTCAGGGCCGTTCTCTATCTCTTTGTTGTCAGGGCCGTTCTCCATCTCTTTGTTGTCAGGGTCGTTCTGTCTTTTTGTTGTCAGGGCCGTTCTCTATCTCTTTGTTGTCAGGGCCGTTCTCCATCTCTTTGTTGTCAGAGCCGTTCTGTCTTTTTGTTGTCAGGGCCGTTCTCTATCTCTTTGTTGTCAGAGCCGTTCTGTCTTTTTGTTGTCAGGGCCGTTCTCTATCTCTTTGTTGTCAGGGCCGTTCTCTATCTCTTTGTTGTCAGGGCCGTTCTCTATCTCTTTGTTGTCAGGGCCGTTCTCCATCTCTTTGTTGTCAGGGCCGTTCTCTATCTCTTTGTTGTCAGGGCCGTTCTCCATCTCTTTGTTGTCAGGGCCGTTCTCTATCTCTTTGTTGTCAGAGCCGTTCTGTCTTTTTGTTGTCAGGGCCGTTCTCTATCTCTTTGTTGTCAGGGCCGTTCTCTATCTCTTTGTTGTCAGGGCCGTTCTCCATCTCTTTGTTGTCAGGGTCGTTCTGTCTTTTTGTTGTCAGGGCCGTTCTCTATCTCTTTGTTGTCAGTGTCATTCTGTCTTTTTGTTGTCAGGGCAGTTCTCTATCTCTTTGTTGTCAGGGCCGTTCTCTATCTCTTTGTTGTCAGGGTCGTTCTCTATCTCTTTGTTGTCAGGGTCGTTCTCTATCTCTTTGTTGTCAGGGCCGTTCTGTATCTCTTTGTTGTCAGGGCCGTTCTCTATCTCTTTGTTGTCAGGGCCGTTCTCTATCTCTTTGTTGTCAGGGCCGTTCTCTATCTCTTTGTTGTCAGGACCGTTCTCTATCTCTTTGTTGTCAGGGCCGTTCTGTCTTTTTGTTGTCAGGGTCGTTCTGTTTTTTGTTTTGTTTTTTTGTTGTCTGGGCGTCCTCTATCGTTTTTTTTTGTTTTTTTTTTGGGGGGGCGGGGGGGGGGGGGTGGGGGCAGGCCGTTCTGTCTTTTTGTTGTCTGGACCGTTCTGTCTTTTTGTTGTCTGGGTCGTTCTGTCTTTAGGTTGTCTGGGCCGTTCTATCTTTTTGTTGTCTGGGCCGTTCTGTCTATTTGTTGTCTGGGCCGTTCTGTCTTTTTGTTGTAATGGTTGCTCTCTGTATCTTTGTTGTCACGGTCGTCCTCTGTTGTCAGGGTCGTCCTCTGTTGTCAGGGTCGTCCTCTGTTGTCAGGATCGTCCTCTGTTTCTTTGTTGTCAGTGTCGTCCTCTGTTGTCAGTGTCATGCTCTATCTCTTTATTGTCAGGGTTGTCCTCTATCTCTTTGTTGTCATGGCCGTTCTGTCTTTTTGTTTTCAGGATTTATTCTATCTCTGTGTTGTCACGGTTGTCCTCTATCTATTTATTGTCAGGGTTGTTCTCTATCTCTTTGTTTGTCAGGTTTGTCGTCTATCTCTTTGTTGTCAGGGTCGTCGTCTGCTTTCAGGGTCGTCCTCTTTCTCTTTATTGTCAGTTATGTCCTCTATCTTTTTGTTCTCAGGGTCGTCCTCTATCTCTTTGTTGTCAGCGTTGTCGTTTATGTCTTTGTTGTCATGGCCGTTCTGTCTCTCTGTTGTCAGGGTTATCCGCTTTATTTTTGTTCTCATGACCGTTGTGTCTCTGTCTCACTGTTGTTCGGTCCATCCTCTCTCAGTGTAGTTCTTTGTCTAAATGCTTTCGGAGCAATCATGTCTCTTCGTGTCTCGCTTCTAGCTGGTCATCATAAGTACGACACATTTATTAGGTGACTTTCTTCTTTTTGATTGTCATAGTGTTCTTGCCCTTTGATGTTGCAGAGAGGTGGGATGCGTAGATCTCTTGTTGTCCCCAAGTGGGAAGCTTGTGATGTTGTTAGTTGCAACTTCCTAAGAGTGTTAGAAACACCCTTGATCCATCGACATCGTGGTTTGCCCCTTGCTCGTGAACCGGAATCCTTCATAGTGTATGATCTAACTGCAGGCTGGTCATAATGCATTCTGACTAAATGACCAAACCACTTGAATTTGGGAGTCAATGAAGGCTCTAACTGGGTTTGTCCCCACTGTCTGCCTCAGCGTAGTGTTGCGGATTCGGTCACAGATTGTCTTTTCTACTCCATTTCTGACAGAGTGCCTCTCACAGCTCTGGATCTTTCTCTAATGGGTTGCTAGTGAGGACCAAGATTGACACTGTTAACACAATGTAGGCATAAATAGTGTATAATCAGTGAACATACTTCCTACGTATTTGAACTCCGGTACTTCCTTGACACCAATGTCACCGCTGTGAACATTTCTCTGTACGTGTTCATGTAATATCGACACAGTCTATGTCTTGTCTGTGTTGATCTTCATGTCATATCGACACAGTCTTTGTCTTGTCTGTGTTGATCTTCATGTCATATCGACACAGTCTATGTCTTGTCTGTGTTGATCTTCATATCATATCGACACAGTCTTTGTCTTGTCTGTGTTGATCTTCATGTCATATCGACACAGTCTATGTCTTGTCTGTGTTGATCTTCATGTCATATCGACACAGTCTTTGTCTTGTCTGTGTTGATCTTCATGTCATATCGACACAGTCTTTGTCTTGTCTGTGTTGATCTTCATGTCATATCGACACAGTCTTTGTCGTGTCCGTGTTGATCTTCATGTCATATCGACACAGCCTTTGTCTTGTCTGTGTTGATCTTCATGTCATATCGACACAGTCTTTGTCTTGTCTGTGTTGATCTTCATGTCATATCGACACAGTCTTTGTCTTGTCTGTGTTGATCTTCATGTCATATCGACACAGTCTTTGTCTTGTCTGTGTTGATCTTCATGTCATATCGACACAGTCTATGTCTTGTTTGTGTTGATCTTCATGTCATATCGACACAGTCTTTGTCTTGTCTGTGTTGATCTTCATGTCATATCGACACAGTCTTTGTCTTGTCTGTGTTGATCTTCATGTCATATCGACACAGTCTTTGTCTTGTCTGTGTTGATCTTCATGTCATATCGACACAGTCTTTGTCTTGTCTGTGTTGATCTTCATGTCATATCGACACAGTCTTTGTCTTGTCTGTGTTGATCTTCATGTCATATCGACACAGTCTTTGTCTTGTCTGTGTTGATATTCATGTCATACTCGTTACAAGCGAAATGAAGGTGGTATTGTAAGTCTTCTCCATTCTGGTAACATACGGTCTGATCATCTGCAAACAACATTATCTCATGGGGGTTAGCTGTGTCATTTTATCAAAATAAATTATAAATTATACTTTCTGGTATTTCCCTGATTCTCTGGGTAGTAGATACCGGACGCCCGTGTGTAGTGTCTCGCACGTTAAAAATCCCTCGGCAGTTGAAAATTGAAAAGAGTAGACTTAACGGCCGCTGCCCGGTCAAGATTCAAAGTTATGTTAAGAATCTAGCCAATCTATTGCAGGATCCTCGGATTCCGGAGTTCGTGCATTGTTCTGAAAGCACTTTTAGGTTAAGCCGTGTGCAATGACGTTGATTCTTCGACAAAACCATACCAAACAGGGATTTGCCGTGAACAGAGAGCAGATGCTTGACATGTTCAGACGATTTCAATTCCTGTCTTCGAACTGACTAACATGATGATGTTGATGCTGAGGATGATGATAAAGAGCACCAGCGATGAGATGATGGGTGATGACAAGAAGCCAAAGAAGCTTCTAAAAGACATAGAAATGTAGGACTATTAAAGTCAGGCACTTTAGCTAAGGGAGCCAGGGTAGTTTTCGTTAGTGCATTGCTGTCCAGCTCAGCGATCTAGGTTCAATCCCCAATCATTTTTTCGATATCGAAATGGCTTCTGGGTTGACCCTGCCTCAAATTGGGTACCAGAGCAAACCAAGTCTGGAGCGTATAAGCGGCGGGAGTGATACTGAATACATTACTCTAATGTGCCATTTGTCAAGTAAATATGGGCATTATACCGTATTCCAAATAGGCCACACGAAACGGAATCTATATTATTTAAGATTTGCATTTCAAAATATCTTGGCAAGCTGTGGCAACTGGCAGAACTAAGGAGACATCCTTACAAGTCAGCTATCGTTTTTTTCTTCTTCTTCTTCTTCTTCTTCTTCTTCTTCTTCCTCTTCTTCTTCTTCTTCTTCTTTTTCTTCGTTTATCCTCAGATCAAGGTCCCTGTTATCTTCCAAAAGACACCATTGTCGGGTAGTTGTCTAGCGAGACCAGTATTGTTCTCTCTCTTTCTGTGTGAGCGTGCAGTTTTGTAGGATGTGTATCGAGGTCATGGTATGCCCCCTGCCCACGTAGGCACCTGTCATTTGTCCTAAACCTGCTTTTGTTGTAAAGATGGTCCTCGAGTTTGTTATGTCGACATGATCTTCTATAGTTAAATCTGATTACTTGTCATCTTTTCTTATATTGGGGAACGTTGGGGAGGAGAAGATGATATGTAAGTTGTTAGTGTACGTTCTATTTAAGTTGTTATTGTACGTTCTATTTAGGTTGTTAGTTTACGTTCTATTTAAGTTGTTAGTGGAGGTGGTATTTAAGTTGTAAGTGGAAGTGGTATTTATGTTTATAGTGGATGTTGTATTTAAGTTTGTAGTGGGGGTGATATTTAAGTTGATAGTGTACGTGGTATATAAGTTGATAGTGGACGTGGTATTTAAGTTTATAGTGGACGTGGTTTTTAAGTTGATAGTGGACGTGGTTTTTAAGTTGATAGTGGACGTGGTATTTAAGTTTATAGTGGACGTGGTTTTTAAGTTGATAGTGGACGTGGTATTTAAGTTGATAGTGGACGTGGTATTTAATTTTATAGTGTACGTGGTATTTAATTTGATAGTGTACGTGGTATTTAAGTTGATAGTGTACGTGGTATTTAAGTTGTTAGTGGAGGTGGTATTTATGTTGATAGTGGATCTTGTATTTAAATTGGTAGTGGAGGCGGTATTTAAGTTGATAATGGACGTCCACATACAAACTGGGACGAGAAACAAACATTCTATTCTGTGTAAACTTCTTGCAAAAATATCATTCGGTTTATTGCCACTCTTGTCAGTTCTTGCAATATTTCCAGACTCAAAATGTCTAATGTGAAGATGTAATAACTTGTATGCTCCAGCTGCCTGAAACAAACGGCCTTATTATTATATGAATTCTCTATGGACAACCATCACAGCTCTTGTGATTTCATTTCTAGTAAAATTATTGTGGTAGAGAACTAAACTAAGTTATGAATAGTTGAGTGATTATAGAATTTAACTTAGTGAGTTTCATCAAGTGGCATGTGGTATAAACGTTTACAAGTGTGACAGGTCAATCACTAGTGGACAGGGGTGGTCGTAGTAACAATTTGCCATACATTTATTGCACGATTGTTATTGATGACTCCTTACGTTAAAATGTTGTTTCTTCTAAATATGAAACCCTCAGAAATGGAGGAAGCGACCGCTAGAATTGTCAACAATCCTGCAAATCACCGCAGAATCATGGATGCTTTAAAAGCAAAGTTTCGATTGTTTCTGAAACCTCTGTCCGTTCTGCATTTGTTTCACAAGTATGATCCATCCGTACTGGTACAGGAGGATTTAGTAAGTGAGGCAGAGATCATCAGAGAAAGTTGACAACCTCTTTCATGTCATTCATTCACCTGTTAGCTTCAATATGAAACATTAATCACCACTTTAGTTGTTCCATTGAAAGGAAGTCTGTAACCAAACAGTTGCAATCATTCACGATTTCTCTCAAATGTGAAGCCTATATTTTACTTGTATCTTTTCTCTTACATGAAGCCTGTACGAAGCATTGAGGTGCCTGATTATTATGGAAATGTTTATATAGATGATGGGGTTGCCAATCCCAAGTACAACGCTCTTTAATCGCCTTTTACGACATGCCTGGAAAGTATCAGTGACCCTATTTCTGTCATCCCGGGTTCCACTCGCGGTACTCCTCATAGCTTTTGTTGTATCATTTCATTGGTTTAGAGCAGGGCCGTTTAAACTTTTTTTCATCGGCCACCCGTTTGGACTGGGCACATTTTTTTTCACGACCCTTTACTCAATGCCATAAATGCAATTGGTACTAGCACGGTCTAAACTTGAAATAGAGGAATATGCACTGTTAAGGAAAGATAGGATATTTGGAAACAAGGCTAAGGGAGGTGGCGTTTTATTATACTGTACAAATTCAGTTGATATAACGACCAAAGAAGATCTATCAAGTGGTAACAAACATGAAAGTGTATGGGGAGAAATAGAAAGTGAGTGTGAAAAAAGAGTGAATGGAGTATGCTATAGATGTCCATCAAGTTAAAAATAGGGAGATGAGGAGCTGATTAGTAGCATAGAAAAGGCAAGTGAAGGGAAATTATTATTAATGGGAGATTTCAACTTTCCAGAAATAAAATGGGACATGGCAGAAAAACTTGTAGAGTCAAAACCTTTTGTTAAGTCCATAACTGACCATTTTATAATTCAGCACATAGGTAAAAACACACTCGACTTAGTTTTCCCTACAGAGGAAAATATGATTGAAAACAGTACTGTTGGGGAACTGTTTGGCTCAAGTGACCATCAAATCATCCGTTGTTATCTTATTGCATAGAAAGAAGTAAACATAAACACGCGAACATATAATTACTCTAAGGCAGATGTTAAGAGGATGAAAGAGGCAGTGAACCACATAATTTGGAAAGATATAGTCGGAGAAACAGATGTTTAACATGAGTGGGGGAGATTTAAAACAGTTCTAGAAACTCTAAAAAAGGAATGAGTTCCATGTAGGGAGGTAAACCCCAAGTCTAAAAAGTGGATAACTAGATTTGTAGATAAATATAGAAGAGCTAAAAATAAAGCATTGAAAAATATATAGATGCAGGTAAATCAAAAGAAACATATTTAAAATATTTGGACAAGCAGAACATAGCTCAGAAAGTGAATAAAACAGCAAAAATAGGCTATAAAAAAACTTACTCAGAGGATCAAGACTGATAGTAAAAGCTTCTTTTCTTATGTTAGAAATAAACAAACAATGAAAGACAAGGTAGGCCCTCTCATAAACAGTACATGGAAAATAATAAGGGAGAATAGGGAGTCAGCTATTCTACTCAATCAGTACTTTGGCACAGTCTACACAAAAGAGGACTGCTCCAAGATACCAGAGCCTATATATATTTTTCAAAGAGACATGGATACAGCGGGATTAAGATCAATCTGTATTAATTGTTGTTTTTTTTAAATTGCAGGGGTTGAAAGTGGATAAATGTCGAGGCCAAGATGGTATTCATCCAAAAATGCAGTTTCAAATTAGAGACCATCTAGCAAACCCATTAGCTATATTATGTTCTCAATCACTTGCAAAAGGGATTGTTCCACGGGATTGCAAAGATGCATGAGTGATCTCCTTATTCAAAAGCGCAAAAAAAAGATCCAACAAATTATAGACCGGTGAGTTTAACGAGCATAGTCTGTAAATTGTTAGAGTCAATAATCAAAGAAAACATAGGAATGCATTTAGATAAGTTTAATCTAATCAGAAACAGTCAGCAGGGGTTTACTAGAGGGATATCGTGCTGAACAAATGTATTAGAATTCATGGAGGAGGTTACTAAAATGATAGATAAAGAGGAGCCAGTGCATGTTATTTATCTAGAGTTTGCAAAGACCTTTGATAGAGTACCTCGTCAAAAATTATTTAGAAAGCTAAAATCACTTGGAATAGATGGGGAAGTTGCCAAATGGATTGAAAATTGGTTAATAGCTTCGTTTTCATCTCTACATTTTACTCTTTATGGATACACATTGTGACCAGTTTATGTGGTACCTTATGTTCTAACGGGCTTTTGTTCTTTGCTGTAGCGATTTCTGCACTATGAGAATTTTACATTTTCAGCGTTGTGGTAAAGCACTCGCTGTTCACAGCACAGATACATGGTTGAACTCCAGTTACCCAAACACCCCAGTTTAAAATGTGTACTGGCATACTGATATGGAAGGAAATACAGCGAGGAAGGGAACTAACAACCTCATCTCATAAACAAGCAGCCAAATCGACATTGAAGTCTCTAACACTCCATTCCAGCAGCAGTGTCTGTTTTGTGACTACCTATATCTTTACTTTATGTTTCTCTACATTAGTTATCTTCTTCTTCCTCCCTGGAATCCACCGACAGAACTAATGTTCCATAATAAGTGATGTATGTGATGATTCTACATCTTTAGTGTTCGTTCTGACAAGGACCTTCACAGCGAGGCAATAATATCTGCTCATTTCGGTACGACACATCCGGTTCCAGGTGCCTGTTTTGGGTTTGTCTTCTTGCTGTGATGCTTATTCTTTTATCCAGACTACACTAGTGCAGCCTGTTTCCAGGGCCATCGATAGAAGAAGAAATATGGTATTGGTCAGCTGTGGTCCACTGACCCTGATGCAAGTAGCTAGTTATAAGCCACTGGCTGCTGTTAGTTCTTTCACTAAGTTGTGTCTTCGCTTACCCCCCCCCCCCCCCCTTATCCCCTGTTTGCTCACAGACCATGACTCTTTTCTATATAACAATATATGTTTTAATGACACTGCATGAAAAGAAGACAAGCATCAGAGTCAGGTTAAATATGCTGATCAGGACTCCAACCTCATGTCCTCGCCATCGTTGCCGAACTAAGATTTGTGTCACAGCAGATTGCCAATCAGGTGAGGGATCAAAACTGTAATGTCTATAGTAAAGAGCTTAATCTCGCATTGCACTAAAGCCTGGAGGACCCTGGTCAACTGCATCAGTTAAAGGTGACGCTATAACACGCATCAATTAAACGACGTCAAGAGTTCAATTAATTCATTGCAAGTGGTTTCAACAACAACAACAGTAACACTAAAAGAGGGACTCTCTGAAGGGGTTTCCCCAACAACAGAAACACTACATGATGGGCTCTCTGAAGGGGTTTCTCCAACAACAGAAACACTGCAAGATGAACTCTCTGAAGAAGTTTTCCCAACAACAGAAATACTACAAGATGGGCTCTCTGAAGGGGTTTCCCCAACAACAGAAACACTAAGAGATGGACTCTCTGAAGGGGTTTCCCCAACAATAGAAACACTGCAAGATGGACTTTCTGAAGAAATTTTCCCAACAACAGAAACACTACAAGATGGGCTCTCTGAAGGGGTTTCCCCAACAACAGAAACACCGCAAGATGGACTCTCTGAAGGGTTTTCCCCAACAACAGAAACAATACAAAATGGACTCTCTCAAGTGGCTTCCACAACAACAACAGTAACACTGCAAGGTGGACTTTCCCAAGTGGTTTCCACAACATCAGTAACACTTCAAAATGGACTCTCTTTCCCCTTTCTCTGATCATTTTCACACACACTCTCTCTCTCTCACTCTCTCTTTCTCTTATTGATACAGACTTTACGAAAATATAATATTTAATTATGTAACAAGAATATGTTCTCAAATTCCAGGACATAATCACGGATGTCACAAAAGAAAAGGGTGACCAATTTGGTTGTGACGAACTGCTACAACGATTGATGATCTATCCTGGATGGCATCCTTGCCTTATGAACGTTCTTCGAGATCCAGAAGTTGGCTTAGGCGATCTTTGCAATCATTTAAACAGTGCCCTTTGTGAGTATCAATATGTGCTTGTCCCTTCTTCCATTGTCGTGGAAGAGATTAATAGAGCCACTTTCAACTGCTGTGTATGTAATATAAGATGACTAAGGAGAGTTAACAACCTTGTTCATGTATCGAAAAGTGTGAATACTGATTGTTTCTACAGATACCATCAGTGTCCGCGTTTTGTCAGTCACGTAGAGATAACTGTAAGTATACCATGAGTGCAGAAAAGTCGATTATTAAGAACAGAACAACTTTGTTGTGTAAAAATGTAGTTCGTAAAGTCCATCAATTTGTTTTGGGTAGTCGTAACAGTTCCAGCCCGAGCATGAGCGTTTAGGGCAGGCGTGATGGGGCCGGCGAATCTGAGAAGAAAGAATGTTTGCCAAGGTCACTCACCGTCTCGACTCTAAGTCGAGAAAGGAAAACGGGGGGTTGAGGGTAAGAATGTGTCTAGTGGGGGGTGGAGTGTGGGAGGGGGGTAGGTTAGTGACAGACAGAGACCAGCAGTGTTTGCTGTAACATTTTAGAGTAACAAGAATTTTTAGTGATTCTTGATAATAACAACTAAATGAAGGTAGATCCAAACTAGAGGATGGCTGAGTCAGACATCCCACAGCGGTCCATTTAACAGCTATGGTACTGCTTGAGACAATATAATACTGCTCAAAGTTTAACTCAAGAAGACTGGCCATGTAGAGAGAGAAAGACTGAGAGTAGCTAGGGGACTGATTTAACTCATCGACTTTCTAGAAGAGCGATTGATAGGTTTTTTTTACGGATGTGTTAGAGATATAATGAGTAGCAGAGTAGTTGAACCAGCATACGCCTTTGAGTCTTGGCCAGTCGTACTATAAGGTGTATGTTGGGCACCCTGTGACTAGAAGAAATCTGATTATGTGTTGTACGCGCAGGACACCTTGTGAACGATGTACGTTCTGAACGGTCACACGAGTGTACAGACCGTCTGAATACGTGAGCTGATTATATGTGAGCATACAGATTCGTCTGAGTACGTAATCTGATCTTAAGGACGCGTTTGTGACTGTGTGTTGAGTGTGCAGATAGGGTAGTGCAGAGGCAAGAATACTGGGTACCTAGATCTTGGAAGAACCATCAAAAGCTTATACTTACAACCTCCGAACTTTCATCGATATCATGTTAATGATTATTGTTATTATGATATGTTCTATTTAGTTGGTTTTAGTGATGAAAAAAAAAAACACAGACTATTACCTGCCGATTGATATGTTATTTGCTGTGTGTGGTCTTGAATGATGTGGATGGATGTGGTAACATTCTAGATAGCTAAACCATAGTGGAAACGTCTTACGCTGCCAAATCATTATGGTCCTAGAGCAGACACTTCTGTCGGGGATGAAGTGTTAGAGACTTAATTGTACAGGATTACTGCGTGTTGATGAGGTGGGGGTTCCAGTTTAAAGTCCGCGCTGCCTTTGATTTCCTAATAGGAACCAGTCATAAATTACAGCTGGTTTCCTGTGCAAAAGGAGTCCCCATTACGGTAATTGACGTGTTTTTTGCGATTTCTGATAGCAGGTCAGCAACATTAGAAGCCGCATGCTCCTAATCGTCATCAGGTGCTTTGCCGACTGGCGTTGCCAATAACCAACCTTCATATGCACATTTTGTATGAATAGTAATTGACATTGTTAAGCGATTGGATTGTGGAGACAACAGCGTCAAGCAGTCCCTGAATACAATGTTGAGACAACATCGTCAAGCAGTATCTTCTTCTTCTTCTTCTTCTTCGTACGCTGTCAGACGTCAACCTGTATTTTTTTCTCGAAAAAGGCAGTTGTCATCCTGAGGCTGTCGACACTACCATGGAGCTTGTCTAGTGTTGCCACTGGTGATGGCCACATCTGCTTTCTATGTCGGGCGGTTTTGCAGCAAATATTCAGCGGTCATTTTCCCGGTACCACACGACCATTCATCAGTACCACCTATCTTCAGTTTATTGAATAGATGGTACCTCAGTCTATTGTGGCCTGTGCGAAGTCTGAAGACCACGACCTGCTCTCTTCTGTTCAACTGGTAATAGGCATCGTTTTTTGTGTGTAGCCAGTATGTTCTGTTTCCCATTTGGTCATGTATCTAGCTTTAATAAGCCTTTTTGACTCTTCTTAGGTCACACTAGGGTCTGGTTGTGGTAGTCTTGCACCTTCTTTTGCCATTCTGTCTGCCTCCTCATTGTCTTGGATGTTACAGTGGGATGGAACCCACTGTACCACTACTCTTTTTGGAGCGGACTGTTGGCACAGTTGACAGTGTTTTTATTTGTCTTGCTTTTTAGTGCTGTGACTACGGCCAGGGCATCTGTAAACAGAACTATATGGTTTTCATTTCTTTTGCCTGTCACCATTTCTTCTACTGCAGCCCTGCCCCTCCGTTAAAGCAGTATCTGGATAGATTGTTGATACAACATCGTCAAGTAGTCCGTGGATTGATTGTTACATCGCCAAGCAGTCCCTGGATTGATTGTTACATCGCCAAGCAGTCCCTGGATTGATTGTTACATCGCCAAGCAGTCCCTGGATTGATTGTTACATCGCCAAGCAGTCCCTGGATTGATTGTTACATCGCCAAGCAGTCCCTGGATTGATTGTTACATCGCCATAGTTCGTACATAGATTGTTGAGACAATATCGCCAAGGAGTCCCTGGATAGAAATTCACACGTGAAAAGCAGGATGGAAAGTAGGCAGAATATCTGACATAGCGTGGAATAGGAGGTCGAGGATTGAGAGCAGTTTTGAGTCTCGAGGCTTATCATCAAGAAGATGGTGTAAAATAAGAATCAGTATAGGGCAACGGCTGCAGCGCTATGCTAACCACTGTCATGTATGCCTGCAGGAACATCGGCAATGTATTGTCACAAATTTAGTCTTAGCAGACAAATCTTCTCACACTTAACAGCTCTTAGTTATTCTAGAATTACACCGCAAGCGTAATTTTATATTTTCTATAAATTAGAGGTGGACTTTATATAGGACCTGACCACTCACGTCAGCAAATACAGCGACAGTGTGGCGGATTACTATATGCGCCCAGGACGCCACTTTGAAAGTAGGACTGGTAAAAAAATTGTCCCGCGGTGTTATAAAAATCGAGGCACACCGGGAGCCCGGAATATTTGGAGAGAGACATTTTAGAAAGAGATCCAGAGAGACACATTCAGAGAGAGAGAGAGAGAGAGAGACATATTCAGAGAACACAAATTTAAAGAGGGACTCATTCAGATACACAGTCAGAGAAAAGCGAACGTCGCATTGATTGACTTCCAAACTTAGTTTACAAAAGTAAAGTATTACTTATTTTTATTTGTGAGTAATTAGAATTTCACCTAATTAAAAGTTTAACCAGCGTCAGACACGTGGGCGACCTTTCAAGTTTATAGTCATCGCAGAGTCTCCATAGATCTCACATAAGCAGCCTAGATCAGTCATAGCTACCGGCTATAGGAGAGAACAAGCTTCCTGTCAGATCTAGATCGGATGAAAGAAAACTTTACCATTTTACACGTGGTCGACCTGTGTCAGGTTTCCAAGTAGGCAATATACATTAGTTTAACACGCGTCGACAACATGAGCCAAATTAAACACATGGCTGCCTTCGCTACGTTTGTAGTCATCATAGATTCACAGCAGTAACCTAGTATTTCGACATCCACCACGCAGATCGACAGTCATCGCTAAGGAACGTAGCCAAGGACGTTTACCTGGGTTGTTTGCTTAAACCACGAATTAACCATCGGTGTCGATACACCATAATTCGGATTCACGCTACAGCAGGCCATGTACGGAAAAAAGACTGTTGACAATAGTTAAAGTTTCACGTCATAGATAACCAGTAGATAGGAGCGTGTAGCAAGCTGTGCATGATAGGAGCGTGTAGCAAGCTGTGCATGATAGGAGCGTGTAGCAAGCTGTGCATGATAGGAGCGTGTAGCAAGCTGTGCATGATAGGAGCGTGTAGCAAGCTGTGCATGATAGGAGCGTGTAGCAAGCTGTGCATGATAGGAGCGTGTAGCAAGCTGTGCATGATAGGAGCGTGTAGCAAGCTGTGCATGATAGGAGCGTGTAGCAAGGTGTGCATGATAGGAGCGTGTAGCAAGCTGTGCATGATAGGAGCGTGTAGCAAGCTGTGCATGATAGGAGCGTGTAGCAAGCTGTGCATGATAGGAGCGTGTAGCAAGCTGTGCATGATAGGAGCGTGTAGCAAGCTGTGCATGATAGGAGCGTGTAGCAAGCTGTGCATGATAGGAGCGTGTAGCAAGCTGTGCATGATAGGAGCGTGTAGCAAGCTGTGCATGATAGGAGCGTGTAGCAAGCTGTGCATGATAGGAGCGTGTAGCAAGCTGTGCATGATAGGAGCGTGTAGCAAGCTGTGCATGATAGAAGAGTGAAAGAGTTGTAAGGTGCAGAAATAAAGAATTTCGTTTTATTGTTTTGAAATAGTGTCATTAGTTGGTTTATTGAAGTGTTATTGAAGTGATCGATTTTTAGACTGCAAAGTTGGATAGTCAATGTGCGGCCTCAGTGAGATCGGAAAGTAAAACCCCTTTCCGTATGTTACAGTATAGAGACATGCCAGCGGGTAACCGTTTCCACGTGAGCTGTCTAAACAGGCCTCTCAGAATCAGATGACAGGATAAAGTACTTAACTCTGAACTCCTCCACAAGTCAAACAAGTTTAGCATTCATACGCTACTGCATGGAGCACAGATAAGATGGGTGAGACAAAATGAAAGCCTCTCCAAGTGAGTGCTGGGCAGCGAGCTCAGAACAGGCAGATACTTGTTGGTGGAGAGAGAGACAGAAGAAAAAAATGTCTTGGAGAAGCTTCCACGTTGATGTCACTTCTTGTGAGACGCTTGCACAGAACCGCTTCACATGGGTCGCTAGCATCCCACATGGTGCTCAGATGTTTTTCAGCGACTGGATTGTTGAGATAACAACGCCAGACAGTCCCTGTGTGGGTTTTTGAGCTGTCATGGTCAAGTAGATAAAGAATATCCTTGCTTCCGCTAAACGGAAATTAGAAAAGGCGTGACTACCCTTCGGTGGACTCCTTGTATTTGTGTCCCATGCACGGCAGTCTGCTGTGCCGGGATTGTACTTTACAGTTACATGAGATAACATCTCGTAGAACAAGTTT
Source organism: Ariolimax columbianus (assembly GCA_036924085.1). Taxonomy (NCBI): domain Eukaryota; kingdom Metazoa; phylum Mollusca; class Gastropoda; order Stylommatophora; family Arionidae; genus Ariolimax; species Ariolimax columbianus. The sequence goes on from JAVGWX010000012.1 coordinate 13,367,404, forward strand.
GATGGTGACGCCATCTTTTTTCGCTTCGGGGATCTACTATTCTAAAATGCCAACTAGAAGGAATGAATCACAAAGTTTGGTGTATGTATAACTCTGGAGGAGTGCCCCACCATGATAGTTTTAACTTTAGTTGTTATCTTAATGTAATCTACTATCATGGCTGAACGAGCCAGTCAGCAAAAAATGCGAGCAGAATTAAGAGAAAACATGACTCAAATAAACTCGTCCTCAAACATCACAAATAAATTAAAACACTTGAAAATAACCCTAAACAATGACTGGCTGAACCATTGAGCTGAAAGGCCTTCTAGAAGTGCCACGTATAAAGAAACAACCCACGCCGAAGAACATGACAAACATTAGCAAAGTAAGAGGCAAAGAACAGAGCATAATCTTATAAAATACGAAAAGTCACGTCAAGTTTCAATGTATCCCTCAATAAACTAACCCCCATACGCACATAACAGTCTTATCTACCTCTGCGGTCTCAACATATCTACTTATGTTGCTTTGGCTATTCCCAAAACATGTTCTATCTATGTATACTTTATCTCATTATTCTTCTGCCATATTTCTGTTGCACTGTTCTTTGCCCATAACATGTGTCTGTTGTTACAAATGGTCATGTAATATGAAGTCAATGACAAGTAATGTGTATGGACTAGCATTAGTATTGGAAAGAGCGGCAAAGATGGCGCCCTGCCTGCTGTGGGTCTTCATTGCTCTGGTGTTGTAGTTAATTATGGATGCCGACAGGCTACGGATTTGCCTGTAATTCACACTAGTCGACGACTTACACTTTTGTTCACGAAAACGTGTCGTTATTTCCAATTTTAACTCGTTAATTCGTTCGTGTTTTTGGTTTTCTTACCTCCGATTATCCTGTCCTGGACATCGGATATACGAATTAGCACTACGCATAAACCTGTGTCATTTTTTCATGGTCTAGTTCACACGGTTGAACTTCACGAGATTGATCGACGTCTCCTTAGTTGCAGACAGCGTCGGTTTTGGTGTGACTGTAAACTTTTAGACACGACTATAACGGAATAGGCACGACCCAGGATAGATGCCCAACACATCACTCGCACGTTGAGTGATGTCCCTACGACCTCTTGCGGTTATGGGAAAGGCACGACACAACACGATAGATGTCATCCCACTGCGCTGTCTTGCGAGATGCCTGTGTAAAGGAAAGGCTTCAGGAGCAAACTCTTAAGAACAATCAGCTTCCTGTGTTATCCCCAGTCATCTTGATAAAATCGGGCCACTGGCCAAGGGTAGCCCAGGACCAGAGAATGAGGCTGAGTAAAGCTCCAGTTTCTACCTCACTTTCATCCAAATCACAGCGCAAGTCACCCATTCCAGGGGATACAGTGAGAGGAAAGACTGTCCACACGGTTGAACAAAGAGAAGGACTTCATCATTATCAGTATTGGGAAAATGTAAACTATGATTATTATCAAAGTGGACTGGAATCTATTGTACAAAATAGACTGTCAAATAGTGAATTAGGTTAAGATCTTCTCCATCTTGGAAATATCAAAACAGAGGATGGGAAATGTCAAATGGACATCAGGAAGAGAATAGGGATGGTCAGATCTGTTTTGATAACACGAGTCATTTATTGACATCAAATAAGTCACTCACAAATACAAGATGAGAGCGAGCAGGTATTATGTACACTCATCTTTACGGTATGGCATTAAAACTTGGACAATGAAAAAATAATTGGAGAAAAGAACGGTTGTTTTTTTTTTTTTAAATTGAGATATCTAAGAAGAATAATCCATTTCTCCTTGGAAGTAAAGAAAACAAATATGAAATTATTTTTTTAAAGTCGAGGTACAAAGAAAATTGAACAATGAAATAAGGGTCTGGCGGTTTATATATTTTGGTCACACTAAACGACACCTTGCTGATAGCAATACTAGAATGAAACTGGAGGACAAAAAGACTAACGGTAAAACGTGCTGTTACTGGGAGGCTGACATCAAAGATGGACAAAGACACACATGACGGAGTGTACCATCTTAGGGTGAGACATCTAATCATCCAACCGTAGCTTTATCGATGGCACGTGAATTGATCCGAATCTAAAGAGGCTGTGACAGGTTGTGTAGCTATGTAAGGGAAACTGAAACATTTGAGCTCTGAGCTGACGATCTTCAACATAGTTTTTTGTCAGAGTAGTTGTGTGACGACTTCTCGCAATCTTTGCTTCGGGCAGTACAGCAGTGATAGTCTCGGCTTATGTTAGTAGCAGACTTTAATGGTTAACACTTGCAGGCGTCTGTGTGAATGGCTCGCCTTTCCTGGTCATTGTGTGGTTTATGGAAAAATGACATTGAAACATGGAAAGCATCTGTTTTCAAAAAGTAATTCAGATTCAGAGAGACGACTCAGAGAGACAGTCAGAGAAGAGTGAACGTCGCATGACCGAGTTCCAGTTTACAGAAGATTCGTATACATGTCAATTTTCAATTTTGAGTAATTAGAATTTCACCATGTTAACATTTTAACCAGTGTCAGACACGTGGGGGGGGGGGGGGGGGGAGGGGGGGGTTGTTTTCAAGTTTGTAGTCATCGCAGAGATCTCACAGAATCAGCTTAGATTAGTCATAGCTACCCGCTATAGGAGAGAACAAGCTTCCTAGGTCTAGATCGGCTGAGAGAAAACTTTACCATTTTACATGTGTGTCGACCTGCGTCAAGTTACCACGTGCTCAGCCTGCCTTTGTTTAAACGCTAGTTTAAACAGTTGTCTGTTTTCACTAAGTTTTTAGTTATCGAAGATTCACAGCAGTATCCTAGTCTTTCGACATGCACCACGTAGATCAACAGTTGTCGCTAAGGAACGGAGCCAAGGACGTTTACCTGGGTTTGTTTAAACCACGAATTAAACATCGGCGTCAATACGCGATGATTCGGATACACGTTACAGCAGACCAAGTACGAAAAATAGACTGTGGACAATAGTTATAGGTTTAGCGGAAGTTTGAGTTTGAAATAAGGTGACCATTCGATGGGAGCGTGTAGGAAGTCGAGCATGAAAGAAAAGTGGAAGAGTTGTGACGTAGAAATAAAAAAATGTGATTATTATTGTTTTGAAATAGTGTCCTTAGTTATTGAAGGCTGCAAAGGTGGATAGTCAAGGTACGGCATCAGTGAGCCGGGAAAGCAAAGCCCCGTTCGGTCTGCTACACTTAGCTTCGAGCGATTTCTACCTGTTTGGCGCAGTAAACAGCCACCTTACAGTCCTTAGATTCCAGGGATTTCTACCTGTTTGGCGCAGTAAACAGCAACCTTACAGTCCTGACTTAGATTCCAGGGATTTCTACCTGTTTGGCGCAGTAAACAGCCACCTTACAGTCCTTAGATTCCAGGGATTTCTACCTGTTTGGCGCAGTAAACAGCAACCTTACAGTCCTGACTTAGATTCCAGCGATTTCCACCTGTTTGGCGCAGTAAACAGCCACTATACAGTCCTGACTTAGATTCCAGCGATTTCCACCTGTTTGGCGCAGTAAACAGCCACTATACAGTCCTGACAGATTCCAGCGATTTCCACCTGTCTGGGGAAGTAAACAGCCATCTTGGCATGAGATTTTCTCTCGAATGACAAAGATGGTGAAGACGAAGTTCAAACGTAACTAATATAGCAGACCAAAGACTTCTGTGCTGCAGGTTTTGTACACTGAGATAGCAGACTAAAGACTTCTTTGATGCAGTTTGTGGGCACTGAGATAGCAGACCAAAGACTTCCTTCCTACAAGTTTTGGGCACTGAGATAGCAGACCAAAGACTTATTTGCTGCAAGTGTTGGTGCACTGAGACAGCAGACCAAAGACTTCTTTGCTGCAGGTTTTGGTGCACTGAGACAGCAGACCAAAGACTTCTTTGCTGCAGGTTTTGGTGCACTGAGACAGCAGACCAAAGACTTCTTTGCTGCAGATGGTGCACTGAGACAGCAGACCAAAGACTTCCATGCTGCAGGTTTTGGTGCACTGATAAAGATGAGGACCATTGAAAGTCCAATAATAAATGCTTGTCAAGTTCATATCGCATTATTTTTTTTAACTAACAATTTGTGACATATATACTGACTTGCCCTGATACTGTTAAGGTCACTTTGTTCCATATAACAGGAGCATAGGAGTTAAAACATTTTATTATTATACATTTTTAGGTTACAGAGAATGGAAAAACAAATATTAGAGACAAGATCTGAAGATTTTTTGGGGTATTATTTGAACAATAAGAAGCGTGCACAGAAAAGACGTGTTACTATTAATAGATGGGTGTGTGTATATATGTATATTTATATGAGAGTTCGTCATGTGGCCTTCTCCTTACGGTTTTAAATATCCCCCCCCCCCTCTCGTGTTGGACGTCCTCTTTCAACCTAAATACCCTCTCGCTCCCTCCCTCTCTCCAACCCTCCCATGCAAGATGTATTAATATGAATGTGTGTCCTTTTCTCGGTGCAAACCTGCGACCACGATCGAGCAGCTGACGCGTTTTATGAAATTAAAGAGGCAGAGCAGACAGCAAAGAGGAAGTTCTTGAATCAGTTAAAGTATCAGCGAGAGGAGGAAGCACTGAAAAAGAAAAGCGTCATGCTTTCAGAATCGGAGGAAATTCTTGCTGCAATCAAGGTAAGGCGTCACAGAACTATACAAACATACTATACGCATATGTACATGTATATGTTTATTCTCGTCGCAAAGGTGTCACTGTACAACGGCTGCTTCATAGCAAAGGTGTCACTGTACAACGGCTGCTTCATAGCAAATGTGTCACTGTACAAGGGTTTAATCATAGCAAAGAGTTCACTGTACAAGGGCTTAATCATAGCAAAGGTGTCACTGTACAAGGGTTTAATCATTGCAAAGAGTTCACTGTACAAGGGCTTAATCATAGCAAAGGTGTCACTGTACAAGGGTTTAATCATAGCAAAGGTGTCACTGTACAAGGGTTTAACCATAGCAAAGGATTCACTGTACAAGGGCTTAATCATAGCACAGGTTTCACTGTACAAGGGCTTAATCATAGCAAAGGTTTCTCTGTACAATGGTTTAATCATAGCAAATGTGTCACTGTACAACGGCTGCTTCATAGCAAAGGTGTCACTGTACAAGTGTTTAATCATAGCAAATGTGTCACTGTACAAGGGCTTAATCATAGCAAAGGTGTCACTGTACAAGGGTTTAATCATAGCAAAGGTTTCACTGTACAAGGGTTTAATCCTAGCAAAGGTGTCACTGTACAAGGGTTAAAAAATAGCAAAGGTGTCACTGTACAGGGGTTTAATCATAGCAAAGGTGTCACTGTACAAGGGTTTAATCATAGCAAAGCTTTCATTGTGTTAGGACTGTATCATAGCAAAGCTTTCACTGTACAATGTCTGCAACCCAGTAAATGCAGTTTACCTGGCTGCTGAAAAATGATAACCTGACTAACAGTTGAAAACACCAAGGCAACCTAGAAGAAAACTGGTCACCCGACCTCACACATACCCATCGGGCAAAGTCTCTTATAGCAGAGATGTGCAAACCTTGGTTAGTTGTGTATCAGTCTTGTAAAGCGGCGTCCAAACCCACGGCAGTGGTGTGTTAGCGTTGTAAAGCGGCGTCCAAACCCATGGCAGTGGTGTGTCAGAGCTGTAAAGCGACGTCCAAGCCCATGGCAGTGGTGTGTCAACCTTGTAAAGCGGCGTCCAAACCCATGGCAGTGGTGTGTCAGCCTTTTAAGGCGGCGTCCATGTCTATGATAGCGATGTACAGACCTTGCGTATAGAGTGTACAAACACTTGGATGGTGATGTCGAAATCTTTGGAAGGAGTGTGCAAACCTTGGGGAGCGGTGTATAAACAGTTTGCGGGAATGTGCAAACTGTTGATAGACACACACACACACACGCACGCTCACGAACACGCACACACACAAATATATATATATATATATATATTAGCAGACATCTGCCCGTTATGAATATAACTGACATATTTCATGCCACCTTTATAGTTGCCTCGACTTGAGTGTTTAGGTCTGCCCCTACTTCTCTTGTCCTGGCGACTCTAGAGCAGAGACTGCTTTGTTAAGCTACCAGGGGGGTTTCCATAATGTTGTCCTTTTCATCGCCAATCTCTAATTTTCACGTCTAGTCCCACTGGCATTTGCCCTGTTCTTTCCCACAGTTTTACATTAGTGACTATCATACCATTTTATTCCCTCAGTTTGGTGCGATAGTCCATAGATGAAAGCCCGTATCTTTTTAATTGTACTTTTCTATGTTCCCGACGTCACAGAGACATGTAATGGAGGGAATATGACATTGTATTTGAAAATCTGTCTTTTTGTGGTAGACTTATTTCTTTCGATTTCCAAATATTCACATAACAGAATAAAAGCCTCTTTGCCTTTTTGTAGTATTCGTAATTTATTCTTCTTCTTCTTCATCGTACGCAGTCAGACAGCAACCATTATTTTTTCGAAAAAAGCAGCCGTCATCCTGAGGCTGTCGACACTGCCATAGAGCTTGTCTAGTGTTGCCACTGGTGATGGCCACATCTGCTCTCTCTGATCCTCGTATGTCGAGCAGTTTTGCAGCAAATGTTCAGCGGTCATTTTACCGGTGCCACACGGGCATTCGTCAGTACCACCTATCTTCAATTTGTTGAATAGGTTGTACCTCAGTCTATTGTGGCCAGTGTGAAGTCTGAAGACCACGACCTGCTCGCTTCTGTTCAATTGGTAATAGGCATCGTTTTTTGTGTAGCCAGTATGTTCGGTTTCCCATTTGGTCATGTATCTAGCTCTAATAAGCCGTTTTGACTCTTCGTATGGTATTCGTAATTTGAAATCTATCAGTACCTCGGAACTTGTCTATATTGCTACCAAAATATATGAATGAATGTACATCTAGCAGTATCGTGTCACCCACAAAATTCTCACTGCCGTTTGGTGCTTTTATTCACACATAATATATCTGTTCTTTACAAACACTCGACTTAATTTGAGGAGCCATTCAGTAAGCCAATTCATCAGCCACGCTCAGATTATCATTTTTTTATAAGCAAAAACCATGTTCTTATAATCAAGTTAACAGCTATTGGAAAGAGGAATGGTGAAAAGAGGCAGCTTGTCTCGCCCCAGTTCTTATCTCAAAGGTCTCCGAAAGCTCTTTCCCTTGTAGAACTAGTTTTCTTAATTATGTTTGGGAACATCAGAAGCGCTCAATAGTGCTTGACGAATTTCCAAAGTGATTCCCTGTCTAAAGTATCAAATGTTTTCTCATAATTTACTAACCCGATATAAAGTTATGCATCCCAGTCTACATGCTGTTAAACAATTCATTGTGTAACAGTGATCTGGTCAAATAAAATCTATTCTGTCAAACCTGCTTCCTCATTCCACAGCTGTTTATCTATGACCTCTTTCAGTCATTCTAAAATAATTCAGTTCAATCTCCTGCCTCTATAATTTTGGCGCCGTTGCAGATCCCTCGTTTTCCAGTAATTGAACTGCTTAGTATTTCTTCCAGTCTGCTGGTGTTTTGAATGAAAAAAATGACATTGTTTTAGTGATTAAAGATTTGTTATTGTAAATAACGTCGATTTCTGTCATATTGCGAACATGTGTAAATGGAAGAAGACAAAAGGAAATTATGAAATCAAATAAAAATAATTTAAAAAAACAATGGATATTTTATTATTTTATTATATGACAATTTAAAAAAATTATCATAAACATGAAACAATTATCATTGAATCTTTTTTGAGTAAAGTCACCAGAAATGAAAATATGAGAAAATCTGTGTCACAAAAAACATTGCCAGCTTTTTATATGACGTTTACATGACAATTTAGAAATTCTAAAATGAAATTTGTCATTGCAAAATCGGGTTTAGACTTTCATTTGGATCAAAACATATTGTAGGCCAATGATTCAGAAACTAATCTTGTGCATCTATTACATGGAAGGAATTTCATGAAAATAGGATGAATATTTAAAGAAAGACTACAATGATATAGATAATAATTTTACATTTCAAAACAAACATCAATTTCAATTCTTTTTGCTCTGTAAATGAGGTAACCATTACGAATTTATGTACTTGGATCTACATATTACTTGTGGTAATTTTTGACACACACAGTTTTCACTGTGTAGGCTGATGTGGCAGATCCTAGGTTTTGCAGAGTAGTTATTTATATAAAATGTTACATGTTCTCACACAACAATACGACTACATACAGTAAATTACACAGTAAACACTCTCCAACAAACTTTGACATATTTAATGACAAAAATCTACAGAAACAAAATTAGCAAAAAGAACAAATTGCATCTGAACTAAATAATTGTATATTATTTGTATCTATATAAATATTAACTACAGCGGAGGTTTTAAGCACAAGCTTTTGTTAACTCTTTCAAACTAACTAACCAAAGATTATCGCCGCTACCCTCCCCTTATCTGCACACTCAACACACTTTCAGAAACTCGCCTTCACGATCGTATTATGTATTATGTACTCTGTTGTTCTGTGCATTCTTCCATGCTCAGATCCCTTCAGTCAGGTAATCTGTACAGCAAAATTTGATCTATTCACGTATATCCAGGTGATGTATACGTTCATATGAAATTAGATCACGTCACTCATAGTCGGAATTGCGTACTCACTTGTGGTCACACACTCAGTCAATCTGTGCATACACATACTTCAGAGCACACATCGTTCACTTGATGTCCTGCACGTACGACACACATTCAAATCTCTTCTAGTCACAGGGTGACCAATACACACACTTATAGAGCGACTGGCCAAAACTCGAAGGTCCATGCTTGTTCAGTCACCCCATAACTCATTCTATATGTCACATACTCCTAGTCGGCCTGCTAGCTAGTAGCAGCCTCTCAGTCGATCTCCAGTAAACATGCTAGCTAGTCTCTGTCTCTCCAGGCCAGCCTGCTGAATTCATCTTTGCCGAGTATTTTATAGTCTCAAGTAACTTCACGGCTGTCTAATGGACTTCTGTTGGTTGTCTGACTTGGCCATCACTCTAATTTGGATCTAACTCTAATTAGTTGTTATTGGACGAATGACTCCGAATTCCTGTCACTCTAAATGTCGTAGCAGGTCGTGGCAACCTCTGACTGTCACCGACCCCACACTACGCTAAAATGGAATGCCAGAGTTGTCAGCTTCGAACCCCCGCATGTACTAGACACATTCTGCCCTTTAATCTCTCGTTTTCTCTGTCGACTTAGTGTCGAGACGGTGAGTGACCTTAAAACACATTTAAGTAACCTTTGTTCCCAGAGTCGCCGGCCTCAGCACTCCTGTCCCGAACGCCCATGCCCCAGCTAGAAATGTTACACTGATTTGCTATTAAGCGTTTCAGATGGTCTATGAGTTATACATTTGGTCACATCATAGAGTCTTGGATTAATATTTGCATCAGGTTTTTCAAAATTAATTAATGTAACCTTTTCTGTGCATCATTAAAAGTGAATGTAATATATGACAATCAATGACGTATGTTTCAATGTGATGGCAATGCCAAAGAGATTTCTATTCAAAACATCACTCAATAGCTTAGACAACCACATTTGAAAGATCCTGGTAATTATTTCAGGTCAATTTTAGGTGCCTGAATACAAAGTATCACATTTTAAATATCTGGCATGGTCTTGTTGTAAGTGAAAGCAATAAATATGTCTGGACTACAACGTTTTGACTGTTGCTTTCCATTGGCGCTGTTGCGTATCTCGCAGACTTTCCCGAAACAGTGAATGTAATGCGACTGAAATCTCCGAGCAAAAAGTCCCTTTGTGCGGGCGAGCCGTTTATGATTGGTGTTTTTCGAACATCGTTTATTGCCTGGAGGAGTATACATGTAGTCATGAAACGTACATTCCAGCAACCAATCTTAACTGTTGGCTTCTCTGCTCTAGGTTGATTTATGACGTGATTTCTTTATTGACTGCCTGAGGGTATTGATGCAAGTCATATAGCGAAGAAGATGGCGGTGCCTTTTTTGCCTACCCCGTTAAAGACGGTTGAAAAATATTTTTCTGGTTTATCCTGGATTATAAACTGCATTTAAATCGATCTTCAAATAGAAAGTTCGGACACCTACTACTGGTATGCTGGATTGCTGAGAACATGCTATTTCCAGCTGCTGTAGGTTTCGTTATATCAGCGTTGTAGGGCAATGAAAAGCCAGATAGTCCTGTTTACAGATGCCCTTTCCATGGTTACAGCACTAAAAAGCCAGAAAAATACAGAACTCAATTATTTAAGAGCAGTACTCTGTCAACTATGCCAGCAGTCCACACCAAAAAGAGCAGTGGTACAGTGGGTTCCATCCCACTGTAACATCCAAGGCAACGAAGAGGCAGACAGACGGGCAAAAGAAGATGCAAGACTACCACAACCAGATCCTAGTGTGACATACGAAGAGTCCAAATGGTTTATTAGAGCCAGATACATGGCCAAATGGGAAAAAGAACATACTGGCTATACACAAAAATTATGCCTATTATCAGTTGAGCAGAAGAGAGCAGGTCCTGTTCTTCAGACTCCGCACAGGCCACAACAGACTGAGCTACCATATATTCAATAAACTGAAGATAGGTGGCGCTGACGAATGCACCTGTGGTACAGGGAAAATGACCGCTGAACATCTGCTGCAAAATTGCTCGGCATACGAGGACCAGAGAAAGCAGATTTGGCCATCACCAGTGGCAACACTAGACAAGCTCTATGGCAGTGTCGACAGCCTCAGGATGACAGCTGCTTTCTTCAAACAAATACAAGTTGAAGTTTGACAGCGTACAAAGAAGAAGAAGAAGATATGCCAATACGGTAACTTTTAAAAATTTAAATATTGCGTAATATCCTCTAACGACCAACAAGGTGCCCTCCATGGCAACATTCTTTAGTATGCCGGAAAATCCATGAGCTAAATTGTGAGTGGGATTGTGGCACAGGGAATAACAAGTGGAGGTTGTTCTGGTTATGGCTTACAATGATGAAATTACAGAAATGTTGTATATAAAAGTTATCAAATCTGCCTCGTACCTCCTGTTCTCCGGATATTAACATGATATATATATATATATATATATATATATATATATATATATATATATATATATATATATACATAAGAACAAATAAAACATTTATGATGGCTGATGTAGTCGGGGAGGCAGTGGTGGAGATTGGTCGGAAGAGAGGAAGGTAACTGGTGCCCACTTCCCACTCATTATCCATGATGGATGGAGACAAATGTGCGTCCATCTCATTGTCATTGGTTGGAGACAAATGTGGGTCCATCTTATGATCACTGAAGGGTGGAGACTAATCTGAGTGCATCTCATTGTCGTTGATGGTTGGAGACAAATGTGGGTCCATCTCATTATCACCGAAGGGTGGAGACGAATCTGGGTCCATCTCATGATCACTGAAGGGTGGAGACGAATCTGGGTCCATCTTATTGTCGTTGATGGCTGTGGACAAATCTGGGTCTTTCTGATTGCCGCTGATTGCTGGAGACAATTGTGGGTCCATCTCATAATCACTGAAGGGTGGAGTCGAATCGGAATCCTCATCATCGCTAGAGATGAGTTTTGGTAAAGGAGAATCAGGAGCCATTTCAAATTCCTAAAACGTGGCAACAGAAATGTGAAAGCGGGCCTGGCAAAGTCTTAGGGGGGTGTGATGTAGCAGGTGGTAGTGTTGCTATTTCTACAACTTCTGATTGATATTGATATTCAGTTTGACGTCTAATCTGGTCGCCTACACTGCAGACCATTATCACAGACATGGCCGAATTTCTTCGTACCAGACTATTATATGTTATCTTTTACTATATTTATGTATACTTGTCCTTCAACGACGTTATAACCAACCCTCACCAAAATGAAACGACGCTATGATGAAACAACGTAATAAACAAACGAGGTTATGAGGAAACGACGTTACAACCAAACCACACAATGTACAAACGACGTTACAACCAAGCCACACAATGTAGAAACGACGTTACAACCAAACCACACAATGTAGAAACGACGTTACAGCCAAACCACACAATGTACAAATGACGTTACAACCAAACCACACAATGTAGAAACGACGTCATAACCAAACGACGCTATAAAGAAACGACATTAATATGGTAGTCAATGTATTTGTTTTGCTTGTAATTATCGCTGTCTTAATGTTATTGGATTCATTTTCATCTCACAAATGTCAAGGAGGCCAAGCGTAAACATACAAACGCCTGGAAGAGGCTCCTAAAAAAGGGAAAGTCTTGTCCAAAATATCCTGGCTTGGATTGGCGTGCAGGTCTTGCACCTCACAGATTATCCCACCTGCCTACCGAGGTTGAACTTGTTGAGCAAACATTTGAGGTTCGTGCAACTTTTCAATATTTACTAAATAAATAAATAGACTCAGTGTAACAGTTCCAGCCGGAGCATGAGCGTTTAGAGGTGATGGGGTCAGTGACTATGAGAACAAAGGTACCTGAATGTAGGCCAAGGTCACTCACCGTCTCGACACTAAGCCGACAAAGGAAAACGGGCGGGTGGAGGGAAACAATGTATATAGTACAGGTAGGGGTTATGAGCTGACCACTCTGGCGTATTGATTTAGGTGAGGCGGGGGGGGGGGGGGGGGGGGGTAGGTTAGTGACAGACAGAGACCAGCAGGGTTTGCTGCAACATTTTAGAGTGACAGGAATTCAAAGGGATTCGTAGCCATACAAATTACAATGCAACGCATGCCGCCTTTTTAGGGATTATATAAATAAGGCGAACGCCAACAAACAAACAAACAAAAAATTCCAAACTAGATGATGGTTTAGTCAGAGAACCCACAGAGGACCGTTTGACAGCTCTGAAATTGTTTGAGACTATATAATACTGGGAAAAGTTTAACTCAAGCAGACTGGCCATGGAGAGAGAGAGAGAGGGGGATTGAGAATTTAGCTAGGGGTCTGTTTAGCTCATCGCCTTTACAGAAGAGCGATTGTTAGCCTGCTACTAGTTGAGCAGGCTGTTTTACGAATCTGTAAGAGATGGAATGAATTTCAGGGTGACAGAACCAGCATACGCCTTTGAGTCTTGGCCAGTCGCTCTATAAGGTGTGTGTTGGGCACCTTGTGTCTAGAAGAGATCTGAATGTGTGTTTTACGTGAGATACCCCTTGTGAACGATTTAATATCTGAATGGTTACACGAGTGAACAGATCGCCTAATTACGTGATCTGATTATATGTGAGCATTCAGATTCGTCTGAGTACGTAATCTGATCGTGAGGACGATTTTTGCATTGTGTTTTGAGTGTGCAGATATGGTAGTGCTCAGGCAAAAACTGTGTTACCATAATTACAGAAATAACACCAACATGAATTGATAGTATTTTCTGTTTTGTTTAAAATGTATATTAAGATTTTTTAGTTAAGATATATTTTCAATAGTTGTTTGTAAATGTATTTGTTGTTTGAATGAGTTATAATTAAATATGAAAACGTTTGCTGGCGAGTGTTGATATATTATTTGCTTTGTGTAATCGTGAATGATGTGGATGCATGTGGTAACATTCTAGTTAGCTAAATCACTGTGGAAACGCCCTACGTTGAAATATCAGTAGAAACACCTAGCTGCCATATGAGCTGCATTCATGAATTCCATCCACACTGAACAGTTTAATAAGACACGTTCAAATATTCATGACTCTCAACTGACACTTACCAATATATCATTACTCTTAACTGACACAAACTAATATATCCTGACTCTTAACTGACACATACTAATGTATCATGACGCTCAACTGATACATACTAATTTATCATGACGCTCATCTGATACATACTAATTTGTTCATGACGCTCAACTAACACATACTAATTTGTTAATGTAATGATTTTCATGCTTGAAGCTAGCAACATAATGATGTTGAAAAACAATCTACCTTAAAAATTCACAACAATAAGAACACGCAGAGTAATTGATAGGGGTTCAACTGTAGTGGTGGATCTACGCTTTGCAAATACCAAACACATAACAATATAAAAATAGTATTATAAATATTCTCAATGAGACTATGTCTTCATATTTACACAAACAATAGACTAGGTCACCATATGCATCTATTACATAAGCAATGGTGGTCAGAGATCAGGATAGAGATACAGACTAAGGTCTGAGACTGTTGCGATTATATTAGAATTAAGTGAGAAATATTTACGCCATTATTAGGAAGTCTCTCGTCCTGAGCTACCTTGATTCAGGGGCAAGACTGTTAGTCGAGACGACTGGCGGTAGCACGGAATTGCCATTTATTTTTCATGAGTTTTCTCCAGGACATAGTAGAACTGTGTAAGAGGTGTATTGAATGGGTTTGTTTTCTCTCCAACAAACACACGCGGAGATTCTAGCAGCCTGCTCTTTTGGATTTTCAAGAACCAAGTTTTTTAAAATTTGTTATGGACATTGTGTAATTGGAAACTCAGTGTGTATCGTCCATCTCCGATAAAATTAGGCCCTAGGTCTCACCTTCCTTTGAGAAAGGGGATGCTTGAAGCTTGTAGGATTCGAACACACCGCCATTTAGTGCATTTGCTCGTTCGCTTCTTTAGAGACCACCCATTACAGAACCTGTCTCTACAACTATAACAAAAGATCTCAAACTCAAACCATTCCCAGAGCAGTTTAAGGACAAGCTTAATGGCTTGTGGACCCTATCCAAATAGATTGTCATATTCGTTTTTCTTCTCCGTTAACCAGTCATTTGCGCTTACTACATGTACATTTCACTCTGTTATGAATTGGATGTTAATGATCGATACAATACTTAGCTATTTGATAAATGCTTGTTTGAGCTTCAGACCTGTGTCCTCTTTGATTGGCCCAGCGATGTAATTTTGCTCGCCATTATTTATATTGTACGGTCGACGATAATTATACTATTTTAACATAACTATAATTTGACACAAAGTGAGCTTTGAACTTCAACAATAAGCAAAAGTCTTCCTTTTATGACTTCTCATATTACACGAGTATAATATTAAAATACTGATCATTATTTTTTCAGACTCCATCTAGGTTTGAAACTTTACCAGGTAGAAGAACAATTGTCACATGTCGTAACTAAACATTACAACCCATCTATAATGCATGTTATCATTACAGATACTGGAATCCCGGTATTCAATTGGACAGGTCAGTGTCACATTCCAGATAGCTAAAAGTTCTCTTTTTGTTCCGGAAATCCAGACGGATTTGTCTTTCCAACTCACGTATAGCTATTCGTTTTAAGTGTGTGGGTGATTTCCATGTTTCAGCTTACTGGGCCTGGTTAAAGTCTGATTCTTGGATGCCCAGCCTCAAGAATCTTCCCTGTTGACATTAGCTTATGCAGCAGTATATGACTTGCGCCATACCTTGGGTGATGCTTGTAACCACTCCGTGGTGTTATTTTGTGAGGTGTTGTTACCTGAAGTCTACCACCGACACCATTAGGAGGTACGTCTTCATGGAG
Source organism: Ariolimax columbianus (assembly GCA_036924085.1). Classification (NCBI taxonomy): domain Eukaryota; kingdom Metazoa; phylum Mollusca; class Gastropoda; order Stylommatophora; family Arionidae; genus Ariolimax; species Ariolimax columbianus. The sequence continues at coordinate 13,382,968 of JAVGWX010000012.1, forward strand.
TAGAAAAAGAAGAAAAGATAATTAGAGGTATTCAACATAGAGTAGAGAAAGAAGAAAAGATAACTAGAGGTACATCTTCATGTAGCAGAGGGAGAAGACAAGATAATTGCAGCCTAAAATAGAATTGTGTTGTGTGCAGCAGTTACAAGAAATGGCAATAATGTATGGCTATGAAGGTGATGGTTGGGCATGGTGACTTGCTGAAAAAACCTGAAGATTTAGAACGTCAATCAATCAACCGAAGCGTGTTCTGCAGCTTCGGGATAATATGCCTTCAAGAAATACAAGTCAAGAAATCAAATGTTGTCCTGTCTTTTTATGTGGAAGTTGTTTTAGTTCAAAGTGTCTACAGGATAGAAAACCCATTTCCATGCACAACCTTCCTTAGTGACCTCTTACGGCAAAGCTGACAGTTTACAGTGTTGTTATTCTGTGCTGTCATCTCTCGCCACAATAATTTATCTGGACAATAATCTGGGTGACATGTTTTGTTTTCTCAGTTTCTTCAAGGCAAGAAGGTTGATCAATTCACATGTGAACCCGGACTTCATGAACGAATGTTGGACCCTTGGTTTGAAGCAGAAAAATATGCCGACAAATACGCTATCAATGAACTGCTTACGGTACTCAGACGATTTGTGTGTGTGTGGGTGGGTGTGGGTGTGTGTGTGTGGGTGTGTGTGTGTGGGTGTGTGTGTGTGTATGCGCGTGCGTGTACGAATGTGTGTGTGTGTGTGTGTGTATGTATGTTTTCGAAGAACTGTATTTATTAACATTGGATGTATCCTCTGATGAATTCATTTATTCCCCAGTTACATGAAAGCTCCGTTTGCCTTATGTATATCTGTTTCCTATCATTGTCTGTACCTCCTACTTTATATATTTTGCTACCATGATAAATGAATGATTCCACAACCTTTATGGATGTATGTCCGAACCAAAAATGACTGCTCATAAGTAAGTGTATTCTCATTTATCTGCGAACTTTCAGTCCCAATTTGGTTGTGACATCTCATTGAGTAGGCTATACTTCTATAATTTCGCGTGTGATTGCAGTTATGAGACAGATGAGTCAGGTAATCGATAAAATCCAGATCCTCAAGTTGTTTCCTAAAGTACCAATGAACCCCAGTTTTGTTGGATGGTGTCGTTTCATAAACTAGCCAATAGGTAACAGAAAGATATACAATAATAAGAGACATCCCTTTCGTACACCAATTTTCCTCTGAAATGGCTCAGAAAGCTTTTCTTAATGTATAGCTCTACATTTCATATCTGCATACGTTTTATTAATTATGTTAGTGAACTTTAGGGGGCATTCCATAGTACATGAACAACTTCCATACTGATTCACTGTCTTATGTGCAAATAATTGTTTTCATTCTATACGAATCGGATATAAAGTTGCGAGCTCCATTCCCACGCTTGTTCAACTATTATTCTATGTACAGTAGCTATCTAGTCTCAACAACGCTGTTTGTCTAAATCATGTCTGTTTTCATATCAATTCATTGTCTATGACTTATTTTAATCTCTTTATTATGAGCTTGTGCAATACTTACCACGGCACAGATAATAACATTATTCCTTTATAATGTGTAGCCTACAGTGTTGCAAATCGTCCTTCATTGACATCTTGACTACAAGTCTGCCTTCCAGTGTGCTGCTATTTCTTCTTTGTTCCTAAACGTTATCAAGTAATTTGTTTAAGAGATCTGTTGCAGCGTCAACGTGTGATTTGAATGCTTCTGCTAAGATACCATCTGGATCAGTAGTTCTGTCATCTATCAGAAATACATAGTTTGGCTTTCTTAATGTCTTCCTTGTTTTGTCTCTCACAATCACCTTGAAGTTCTCTTTCTGCCAGGTCAATGTCTAGGGAGCCTTTCTAGTTGGTCTATTTAAAAGGTCTTCAAACTGTTCTGTTCATCTTTTCATCTGCTAATTTCCGCTGCTCACAAAATTGCCTTAATTATCTTCAATAAAACTATTTACTTTATATGTTTCTGTTAGTTTCTTTGGGTTGTTGTATCTTCATATTTACTTTATATGTTTCTGTTAGTTTCTTTGGGTTGTTGTATCTTCATATTTTCTTTTACTGCAGCTTTCTCTGTCTTTCTTGCCAACTCATCCGTATATTTTCTCTTTTCTTTTTTCCCCAGAACTTCTCCACACCTCATGCTCTTTATATTTTATGTCTCAGACGTTATGCTCTTAAATATTCTCTATTTCTGCTAGTTTTCGTAACACATTATATCTATTTAATATAGGATCTTTAAATACATATTTCCCGAGGAATCTCACACTACACTGTTGTTTGCTGCCATACACTATTGTATTCCTTTTAAGTTTCATTTTCATTCTGGCTATCAGAATTGGATGCCATCTTCTCATTTATATACTTTTGCATCGTGTAATGATATGAACTTTGCATGTATCCATCCATACATGGTCAATCTCGTTTTCTGTTCTGTGGTCTGGTGACATTTATTTTGAAATATAGTTTACATCGAAACATGCTGACCCCAATCACTAGTTCATTTAAAGCACAGAAGTTCATAAGTAACTCTCCATTTACATTTTAAGTTCCGATTCCATGTTTACCCGTGATCGCTCTAAATATATGATCCTTTCCAGCCTTAGAATTCAGATACCCCATAAAAATCGTTGTCTTTCCTTCTTCTTTTATCAACAATTTCTTAAAGTCTGTTGTAACAATTCTTCTTTGTCATTGGATGATGCATACCATTAAATAATGTTTATCTTTGTCTTCTGTTTGTCAATTTTCAAAGTAGCTAGTATCATTCTGGATATAATTAGCCAAAACTCTATAAGTGCATTTTAGGCATCTTTTAAAACTACATAATGGTGCCTCAGTTTTCAGTGTGCCTTGGGGACAGCAGCATTTCTACTGGGCTTAGTTCCATCCTCTCAACTGAGGTAATGTTTGGTCTAGCTGTTGTGACATTTGCTTACATAACGACAAACCAGTTACAAATCACGTAGTGCTCATAACGGGCATGTGTTGGGTTTTTTAATGGCATGACTGTTTCTCCTAGTAAATCCAGCTGTACATCGGTACCTGATGAAGTCAGGACATCATTTCGGAGTCGGCGATACTGTGTTCATGCTCTGTGGTTGGCACTTTCAGCAATGAAAAGAACTTATTGCATAGGAGCGCGTCAAGGTGTATCGAAGTCGGTTCTCTGAGACGTTTTTCGCCTCTATCCTATCAGCTACATTACAACTTGTTTCAGCCAGTCCTAAGGTATCTTCTTCTTCTATTAACTGATGCCATGCTTCTAGCCCGGTGAGGATCATGAAGAAGACTGCGTTTCAGATCTTCCCAGGTCCCCCACAGCTTTTGTAGCATGGTCGTTCCCCCGGACCAGACTGCCTCTCTTTGGTCTGTATAAGTAAAACAGTTCTGCATGATATCTTCTGATGTTTGCTTTGGTGCTCCACGATCCCAATGCATTTTCTTTATATTTGACTTGTTGAAGTTCTTGTGGCTTAAACTATCTGCGACAGGACAGATAACCGTCCATAGTCTCTTCTTGTGACTTGATTGACAGATTTACAGTGTTATTATGTGTGTGGTACTGTGTGTGATAATGTGTGTGGTATTGTGTGGGGTACTGTGTGTGGTACTGTGTCTAGTGTTGTGTGGGGTATTGTGTATGGTACTGTGTGTGGTACTGTGTGTGGTATTGTGATAGCGTAAGGCGTTGCGACAGTGGTTTAACTGTTTAGAATATTACCACATGCATCCACATCCTTCACGACCACACATAGCAAATAACAGAGCATACAGCAAGTGGCATATATATTACTTGGACATTCACAAAACCAACAATTAGTAAACAGAACAGCAAAAACGATATTATTACAAACGATCATACATACTATTATTAAAATCTTCTGTGTATTATCAATAAATTCGGAAGTTGTAATTATAATCTTTTTAATATTGCCCCCAATACAATCCAACCCTATTCTAGACACACACTCTCCTCTCCTGATCTGAAACTTTCAACACACTCTCAAAAACTCGTCTTAACGATCATATTCTGTGTATTCAATCCCACTCAGATCCCCTCAGGTGGGTGATCTTTACATTATACATTCAGATACCTTCGGGCAGGTGATTTTTGACATATCACATTCAATCTATTAATGTATACTCATACACTCAATCGATCTGCGTATACACGCAATCTGTAATATATATCGTTCCTTCGGTGTCCCCCCACACTCACATCCAGACCCCTCCAAGTCACAGGGTGCCCAAAAAACACTTTAAAGAGCGAGTGGCATAAACTAAAAGGCGTATTCTGGGTCAATCACCTTGTACTTCATTTTATCACTCTAACATTCGTAAGACAGCCTATCAATCGCTCTTCTATAAAGCCGGTGAGCTATACAGACCCCTAGCTAAATTCTCAGTTTCTCTCTCTCTCTCTCTCTGTCTCTCTCCATGGCCAGCCAGCCAGAGTTAAACTTTGCCTTGTATTATATAGTCTCAAGTAGTATCAGGGTTGTCCAAATGCCCTCTGTGGGATGTCTGACCCAGCCACCACTCTAGTTTGGATTTACCTCCACTTAGTAGTTATTGGAACAAATCACTCTGAATTCCTGTCACTTTAAAATGTTGCAGCAAGACCTGCTGACCTCTTGTCTCTCACTAACCCCCCCCCCCCCCCCCCCCACTACTCAAATCGGAACCCAAGAGTAGACAGTTCCTAACCCCTACCTGTGCTAGACACATTCTTTCCCTCAACCCCCCCCCCCTCCCCCTCCCCCCCCCCCCCGCCGTTTTTCTTTGACGACTTAGCGTTGAGACGGTGAGTGACTTTGGCATAGTGTCGATACGGTGAGTGACCCTAGCACATTTTCAGGAACCTTTGTTCTCAAGAGTCGCCGACCCCATCAGACCTGCCCTAAACACTCATGCACCGGCTAGAACTGATACAGTACTGTGTGTGGTACTGTGTGTCGTACTGTGTGTGGTACTGTGTGTGCTACTGTGTGTGGTATTCTTGACTATTCTGAACACAAATGGCTACAACTATGAGCTGAGTAAGTATTGTTTGGGTCATACAGCTAGATAGATCGGAACCTGTGGAAGCACAGTTACCTTAGACGAAGGAATAGACAAAATCATCAAAAATAGAATGACGAATGCCAGAATCATTTTCGCTAGTGTAAACAATGTTTGCATATTTTCGGAGTACAGAACAACGAGCAAACTAAGAATATATACATTATACGTGCTTTCTGTACTTCTGAGTGGAGTCAACTTTTGAAGATTAATGGGAAAGGATTGTTTTCTTTTTGCACAAACAGTCTTTGAAGTATTCATCAAATTTTGTGTCCTATCATTATCACCATCCGCAAATTGCTTGCTCGGAACAAATGTAGGAAACTGAATGGGGGTTCTGCTACTCTGGCTCACTGACGCCTCTCCTTTACTCTCCGCTACTGCACTCCTCAATTTAACATGTCAACTAACACTCACTCCAATAAAGTAAAGGACAATTTATACGGTGTGGGCCCCAGAGGGAAGATGAAAGAGGGACCAACCTAAGCTGAAATAAAATGGTAGAAAGCCAATATGGAAATCTGAAATCAGAACTGGGGCAACGAACCAAAGATCGTTGCAGACAGAAGGACGCAGAAGGATTTTGTTGTTGACGCTACCAAGCGGGATGGTGACTGACCAATAATCAAAGAAAAGGCAGACTGGAAACTGGGTAGAGTAGAATTGTCACTTAATGGAAACAGATCCAAGACCTTTATAATCAGAACCAAGGGCTTTAACACCTCGGCCAATCAAGACAGCCAATTGTATCTTAAAATACATTGTTTTCCAATATTTTCAGTTCATGCTAACACGTCTGATCCTAGACGAACCAGGTCGCCCAATTGACTACCTCATCGACTTGTCCAGGGAAATAAACAGACTGCACATGATTCGACAAGAAGTAGCGCAGCAAGTAGAGGACAACAAGAAAGCTCATACTGAGGCTGGAAATAATGAACTCCAGTGTACCTGTGCTAATATGAAAGAGAAAGCTGCACCCTTAGCACATAGAGAATCAGCAATCATGTAAGGTTCCAATGATAACGATAATAGAAATGAAAGTGAACATATTTCAGGTGTAAAAGTCACGTTAATTTAAAGAGGGTGGCGAATTATCTTGTAAACAACATTTGTGAGGGATACATGCTTTTCGTGGCTGCGCGGGAGTTCAATTTTGGTACTAATTATGTTTTCATCTTTCGGTACAAATAACTTAACATAACAGACTAACGCATATATCAAGTGAAAGAACAATTACTTATATACTAAACAAAATCGTGTTAAACCAATGACTATATAAGTATTGGTAAAACATATCGCATGTTCTCCTATGTTGACACAAACATCGATATTTTAGTGTAATTATGTAACTAACAGCCGTGATGCTGTTACCAAAGCACTGTAATATAAAAGGAAAACGAGAAGGCTGACAGGCTAGCGAAGGAGAAAGTGAAACTGATACAGGAAACACGCCTGATCAACTATGATGAACCAAAACTTTAATAACAACATAAAGTGGCAGGATGAACAACGCAAACACTACGCAGGTGATGGATACTGCAAACTGTCCAGAAAAGACAAAATCATCATACTATGTCTCTGAACTGGCCACAACAGAAGGAGACACCACCTGTATACTAAATTCAAGATAGGTACCACCAGCCTATGTTACTGCGCCCTGGCAAATATGACAGCAGCATATCTACTTCAGGATTGCCGACGGGAAACACATCTGAATAGAAGCATGTGGTCCACGCCCACTCCGCTCAAGCAGAAACTGTCTATCGGTATTGAGACCCTGAAAAAGAATATTTAAAAGAATTCGGAGTCCCAGTCTAAATGAGCAATGATCGCAGTGTGAGAATATGTATTCACATACTAAACATAAAAGTGCCAAAAGCAATGGCTATATCATCACATAACATATATAGAATTATCATGTACAGAGCAACTGCATTTAAATTGTAAAGTTAATTAAGAGCAATTGCTGTCACATTGGATGGAAATAATGTGTGTTGTAACCAAAAGGCGACAAATGAAGGTTGCGCATAGGGCTAGAAACCGTGACATTTGAAACCATAGCAACATCAACCGCCACTGCAAGTTATCAGATACATGCTTCCTGCAAGAGTGCGAACTATAGTGGTAGCAGTCATTACTGACAACAGGATAATACAGTAATAGCTTTATACAGCAACCGATAAATGCGAAATGGGTGAATCAGTAATTATAAACATGATAAGATTTGCTTTGACATAATAATATTGTAGATACATAATGAGATTGTTCATACATAATAAGATTACTGGTACATAATGAGATTTGCTTATACATAACAAACTACTGATACATAATATGATTACTGATACATAATGAGATTGTTCATACATAATAAGATTACTGATACATAATGAGATTGTTCATACATAATAAGATTACTGATACATAATGAGATTGTTCATACATAATGAGATTACTGATACATAATGAGATTTGCTTATACATAACAAACTACTGATACATAATATGATTACTGATACATAATGAGATTGTTCATACATAATAAGATTACTGATACATAATGAGATTTGCTTATACATAACAAACTACTGATACATAATATGATTACTGATACGTATTAAGATTATTGATACATAATAATATTTGCTTATACATAAAAAGATTATTGAAACGCAATAAGGTTAGTGGTCCATAATAAGATAACTGACACTTAATAAGAAAGCTGATACATAATATGACTACTGATAAATTATAATATTACTTACACATAATAATATTATTTATACATAATGCAATTACTGATACATGCGATTATTGATACATAATACGATTAAAAAGCAAGAAATAAAATTCCGATTTCACATCTGTCGGACATATTTGGAATATGTTATTAAGCATAGAGGATAATGTGCTAAGCCTCACGCCGATTATCTTTACTTCGCTTATTGTTCTGGTACGAATTTAGGATGCTGGATCGACCTCTGGCACTGTTTTGCGATCAGAAATATCCTGCACCAATTTGGGATCGAACCTCCATCGGCCGACTGATAAGCCTCGGCCCTTACTTAATACGATTACTGATACATAATACGATTTCTGATAGGTGATACGATTTCTGATAGGTGATACGATTTCTGATATTTAATAAGCTGTTTGATACATAATAAGGTTAGTGACACATAATAAGATTAGTGACACATAGTAAGATTAGTGACACATAACAAAATTATTGACACATAATAAGATTATGTATACATAATAAGATTCTTGATTTCAAGTCTTCAATACGAATGGTTTAAAAAAAATTCATAACTAATTACGTAATGGGGATTTAAATTGTGTAGTGGCAGTGCACTTGTTTTTTACGTTAAATGTACAGAGTTCAACTTCTGCTACTGGCATGCGCCTGTCGATCTATCTGTAAAGCGGTTGATTTGCAACTGGATACCTGAGCTACAGTTGGGACAGAAAGAGCGAGGAAGGGGACTGGCCACCCCACCTCATACAAGCTGAGACTTAGTACAATGCAGTCTCTAACATTTCCTCCCCGACCACAGTACCTGCTATGTGACTGCATTGCTATTATTTATTATTTAACAGACTAAACCGAAGGATAAATTCACACCCTCGAAAACCCTTCAACTTTGCCTTGGTGGAGGGAGGGGGGGGGGGTGGGTGTGCTATTAGAGGTACCTGTATCATCACTTAAGATATAATATAATGAAAATAAATTCAAGATTAGCGATAAAGTTATCGAAATATATATATATATATATATATATATATATATATATATATATATATATATATATATATATATATATATATGTGTATATATATATATATATATATATATATTTATACATGTATGTTTCTCATATTAGCGTGCAGCTACAGATAACAACAATACCGACAAAGTGTAACAATGTCATACAAAATTGAGATGTACTATACTTTGTATTAGAATTTACCAAAAAATGTATTCACAATACAACAATACATATGATAAACATTGTTTGTTTTTAAAATATTTGTGTGTGTAAGAATGAGTGCTTTTCTTCTGTTTGTTTCTTGTCTTTATTTAGGAGCCTGCATTTCTTGATTTCTTGTTTCAAGTTATCAAAGCACGTTTGATTTTTCATTCATGCGTGTGTGCCAATATTTATTATTTTGAAATAGTTTTGAGTCCATCGCTAGTAGCGATTTAGAAGTTTTCTGCAGAGGGAAAACAATAGAACATAGGCTTGAAATTCGAGGGTTTCGTGAGATGACTTCACCTCGATGGTATCCAAGGTGAAAAGAATAGAACCAGTGTTGCATTCTAAGCAGGTCGTTAAAGACGACTAAAGCAAGTTGTGCATAGACTAGCAACTTCATCATGTGAAAACCATTACTATTTATACCGTACTGCAACTGTTCGAATATTGACTTCCTGTAAGTGTCAACTGTAGTGGTGCCCCTATCCTTCACATAGACCGAGAAGACGAAAGTAGAATAAGATGATCAGGTCTCGCTAACTATTTTGATGGACAATATATTGCAATAAAGGAGGCCTGAGACAAACTACACATTGTATGAGGGAAAACCACTTGACTTCCCTTAGTCACTCCGGCTCTACCCTGTGGTGGTGCAGAGATAAATGTTTATACTTGCAATCGTATGTCCAGACAGAGAGGGGACTGGCCTCTTGTGTTTGTGCGTGATGGGGGGGGGGGGGGGGGGGGGGGCTTTCTTTTGTCTTCATGTTGGCCACGATTGGTTAGAAGTTCCGTTACCTTCAGAACGTTTGCCGGGACAGAAGCGAACAACTTCAGCTTTTCAGTTGATAACTGTTAATAGGTTTTATTCGTGCGGATTATGTGCACGGGATCTCCTTTTTATTCATCCATCTTCGATAGGATTAGATGACGATTATACCTTCTTTGGGACTAAGGGGCGCAGGCTATTAAAAGTCAGTTACAGGTTGGCTGCCAGGTGCCATTCCTCGCAACAATAGCTGTAAGTCTTGAGGGTGCTCAGAACATATTTTCAGCTGATTTTGTGTGTGTGGGTGTGTGTGTGCGCGCGCGGCACGTGCACTATACTGCATTGTTTGGTTCTGGAGAATAGACTTCACTGTACTCCTGGCATACTCATAAGTGATCAGCCTCTGTCAGCATCTGACGAAGGGTGTAGGTATTGGTGGCTCTTAAAGATAGTTGGTTTTACGCACTCATGCCCCGTTCTTTAGTGCGCCCCACTGTGAACCTCATTAGATTTTAAACAGTCTATTACCTGCTGATTCATCTATTGTGCGCGGTGTCCTCATTCAACAGGCTGTCATTGATGCACTTCAAAATGTCACTTCTATCCGTATCTAGTGTGCCCATAATTGGTAATTTTGGAACCAGGACATTTCCCACTAACAGAAACAAATACTCATATTGTCTCACTGTTTAGATCCGACCCATCGGTATATATGACGGCATCACTATCCTGAGTATCCTCACGTATTAGATGGCTAACGACGGCATCACTATCCTGAGTCTCCTCACGTATTAGGCCGCTAACGACGGCATCACTATCCTGAGTCTCCTCACGTATTAGGTCGCTAACGACGTCATCACTATCCTGAGTCTCCTCACGTATTAGATGGCTAACGACGGCAACCCTATCATGGGTCTTCTCACGTATTATGTGGCTAACCTCCAGTTCTTTTATGTATTATTGGTTATGCAATATTACTTAATATTTGTACATTTCTAGAATGGTTACCGGCTGTCCATCTGCACATCTGCGTCGATCCCAATGTTTCATTATTTGGAGGAAACGACAGCCTCACTATATAGTAACTAGTACATTGCAAAATGTGACTAAAAACAAGTTTGCATGTGGCTAGCAACCTCATTATGTCAAACTAGTTACACTTCAAATCACTGTTAAAGTAACACCTGAAATACTGTAGTTCAAGACTTCCCGCAATGAAGTAAGCTACTAGAATGGCTCTATACCCTTTAACTAACTTAATGATCCGCCTTTCCTGCAACTGAAGACCAGCATCCTGTGAATAAAAATCAAACTACTCATTGGAGTACTGGAAGATGAGACCAGTTTACATATCCAACCTGGTATTTGCCGATGATGTTTTCCTGATTAACAAAACAGTAGAATATGGAGGGAATTTTTTAGTAAAAAAGCTCGCACTATCAAAATGCTTACATGATCATAAAATTGATGTGGCGTATATTAAAGGGACACACCTAAGCAGTAAACACAACATCTGTTGCAGAAATGTCCTTCTTCTTCTTCTTCGTACGCTGTCAGACGTCAACCTGTATTTTTTCGAAAAAAGCAGCGGTCATCCTGAGGCTGTCGATACTGCCATAGAGCGTGTCTAGTGTTGCCACTGGTGATGGCCACATGTGCTTTCTCTGGTCCTCGTATTTCATGCACTTTTGCAGCAGATGTTCAACGGTCATTTTCCCTGTACCACAGGTGCATTCATCAGTAGCACCTATCTTCAATTTATTGAATAGGTGGTACCTCAGTCTGTTGTGACCTGTGCGGAGTCTGAAGACCACGACCTGCTCTCTCTTGTTCAATTGGTAATAAGCATCATTTTTTGTGTAGCCAGTATGTTCTGTTTCCCATTTGGCCATTTATCTGTCTCTAATAAGCCTTTTGAACTCTTCGTAGGTCACACTAGAATCTGGTTGTGGTAGTCTTGCACCTTCTTTTGCCAGTCTGTCTGCCTACTCGTTGCCTTTGATGTTACAATGGGATGAAACGCACTGTACCACTACTCTTTTTGGTGCAGTGTGCTGGCATAGTTGACAGAGTACTGCTCTTAAATCATTAAGTTCAGTATGTTTCTGGCTTTTTAATGCTGTGACTACGGCCAGTGCATCTGTAAACAGGACTAACTGGCTGTCATTTATTTTTCCTATCAGCATTGCTTCTGCTGCAGCCCTCAGTGTCTCTGCCTCCGCTCTGAAATCGCTTGAGTATTTTCCAGTTGCCACTGACAGTGTTATTTTTCTACCATTTGGTAGGCTCAGGAATACCCCTGCCCCTCCATTCTGTGTTTGTTACAGAACCGTCGGTGTTTGCATGGGTCCAGTCCATGTTTGGGTAGTTTTTCGTTATGTACCTCAGGGTTATGTCTCTTCTTTCTATTTTTCAGTCTGGCTGTTCTTGTTTCCAATACCTGGTATATTTTCTACCACCACCGGAAATATGTGCTGCTTCCAGGTAGGTTTACGTACAGTAGGGATGGGCTCTGTTGTTGTTAATGTGTTCATAAGGTCTTCGCTCAAATTTGCTTTGGCTATTTCTGCAAAGTTTCTCCTCTTTGGTTTCCAATTTCCAAATCTATTTAGTCGCTGGTGCATTGGATGGTCTGTCAGTCTTCTGAGTTTCTCTGCTTGCTGCTGGGCTCTGCAGTCTCTTCTGTCGGTCATGGATTGCAGATTTGTAATCTTTTCAAGTTCTACAATTAGCGTTGACTTCATGCCTCCTGTTATAGCTCTCATGGCTTGGTTTTGAAGTTTGCTAATTTTATCAAAGTTTGCCTTTGCTGCTGTTGTTCATGCCGCAATGCCATACTCGAGAACTGGTCTCACTCTTCTAGTGTACAATTTCTTTAGTATACTGTCGTCTGCTCCCCAGCTTGTGCCAGCAAGTTTCCTCATGATTGCCATTCTTTGTCTGGCTCTCATTCGGTTTCTCTCGATCTAACTTTTCCATGTCATGCGACGATCAAATGTGACTCCCATGTAGTTTGGGTTATCGTTTGGCCGCAGATATTTGTCGTTAAGACTTATTTTGGTGTTCTGTGGTTTATTTGAAAGCGAGAATATCGTACAGTTTGTTTTTTCCTCATTTATTTTGACCAGCCATGAATTCGCCCACTATCCCAGCGATGTTAGGGCCTGCTGCATCCGATTACTTGCTATGGTGAGATTTTTTTCAGAGGTCCACATAGCCAGATCGTCTGCAAACATGGAGCTGTGGACTGTTCTTGGTATATTCTCTGTGATGTTGTTTATATACACCAGGAAAAGTGTGGGTGACATTACTCCCTCTTGGGGTACTCCCTGCTCAAGTGTCACCTTTATGCTCATTTGCCCTTGTACTTGAACTCTGGCTGTTCTGTTTTCGAGGTAGTGGCTGATCTATCTGTACATTTTCCAGCAAACTTCACTTCTTCGTAGCTTGACTTTAAGTGCCTCTTTCCACACCTTGTCAAATGCCTTCTCTAAATCCGCCCAAACCGCTACTGTATGCTTTTTCTCCTGGTAAGCCTCCTCTATTTCCTGTGCTATGAGAGTGATCTGGTCCTCAGTAGATCTGTGCTGTCTAAAACCTGCTTGCTGTGGAATTAGTATGTGCTTTTCCTCCAGATGCCACATCAGTCTGGTGTTTATAATTCGCTCCATCAGTTTGCCTACACAGCTCAGTAGACTGATAGGCCTGTATCCATTTGGATCTGCTCTATCTTTTTCTTTCTTTGGTACTGGTATAATTACAGCATCTTTCTATCCATGAGGTACAATTTCCCTTTTCCAGCTTTGGTTCAGGACTGATAGTAACTTCCTCTTTGCAGTTTGGCCCAGCCCCATCAGCATTTCGTTTGTTATCCCATCTTTTCCGGGCGATTTCTTTTTCTTTAAAGTTCTCATGGCCTCTTTCATGTCCTTCATTGTTAGTTTTGCCATCATGTGCTCCTCTGGTGCCATATTGATGTTGTCGTGGCTCTTTTGTTCTTCACTAATGTCTGTATGCCTATCTGTAGGGACATCAATGGGGTTTGCTCTGGCATAATGTTCTATAAATGCGTTTGCTGCTTTTTTTCCAGTAAGCATGTTGTCGCCCTGCTTGATGGTAATTTGTTTATTTGATGGAGTTTCGTCGTTCATGGCTCTGACTAACTTCCATAGTTTGTTCCCTTCTTTATCTAAATTGAGGCTTTCTGTTTAGTTTTTCCAGCTTTCTCTTGTAATTTGGTTTAGTGTTCTTTTGTATTTCGACGTGATGGCGATATTTGCATCCTTAGATTGTTCTCTCTCTCTACCATGTTCCTAGCATTTGAGACTTCGTCTTCCGCTTTCTGCAATTTATCATTCCAATAGGGCTTGTAGTTTTTCCTTGCCGCTCTTGGGATGGTTTCGGTGGCTGCTTGCATTATTGCTTTGCTTAGGCTTTCCACCATGGGTTTCATATTGTTATTCCATGTGTTGATGGTTTCACACAGCCCATCAGTCAGCAGTGCAAATATGTCCCAGTCGGCTTGTTTATAGTTCCAACGTGGGAGCGGTTTTATTTCTTGTGGGCCTACTTCCATATCAACTTCTAGCCTAATTCTCCTGTGGTCGTTACCTGCCAATTGGTTGAGCACCTGGCGGTCAAATTTTGTGGTGGTTATCCACTGTGGAAAAGGCCAAGTCTGGAGTAGAGGTGGTATGCTATGTTCTAGAATAGAAGCTAGGGCTTTCCTCCGGCCTATTGATAAGATATAGATTTGTGTCCATCTACCAGTCTTCCACTTCATCACCTCTGTTGTCTGTGTCCGAATACCCCCATCTCTTCGAGTAGCTGTTGAAGTCTCCAACTACTAGGCAGCTGGTGGGACTCCACAGGATGGGCGACACACTTTTTTCTGTTAGGTTGTAACGTCATCATACAGCGATATACGTTGCACTGTTTCGTTAAGCCTGTGGCCCAGTGCATCCAATTTCAACAGGCGTTTCTGTAGGGATGCCCTCCTTAGCCTTTGGCTGTCCCCAGCCTATCTGCAAGGCAGCAGTTGTTTGTGGTCAGAGTTGTCTCTCTAAGGGAAGTTGTATTGCAGGACTATCAAGTCTACACCACTCGTGTCTATAGGGTGTGGTGATGCTATGATATGATGGACTATGTAGTTTGTATTATCCCGGAAGAGAGGCAGTTAAGTGTTTCTGTATCCCAGGATCGTCACGTCCTGCCAGAAATGTAGCATATGCATGTGAGTGGGGTATCTCTTTGCTCCCTTTATTTTCTCGGCTTCTCTGCAGTGATGGTACGCCTAGCATTCCCCGCCACCTAGGAGGTTGTGACAATAGGGCAGATGTGCAATGTCCGCTGGCCTGCATCTCTTCTGCGTCCATTGGGATGATTGATAGCAGACAGAGGTAAAGAGCGAGGCAGTAGTGCATTTAACCAGGGGACAAGCCTGGTCATGGCACGGAGATGTTCGCCTAGTGTGCGGACATATCTCATGATCAAGGGTTGAGTCTCAACAGTTCGCAGTGAGGTGGCTGCTCTACTGCTTACGACACCCCGACCGAGAACTAAGTCTTCTACTAGTGGTTTCACACCTCAACGCCGTATGGGATGAATATCGAGCATCTCCCCGCCCGCTTTGATTGGCGGGACGGCAGAAACCTCTTTCTGCGGCTCGACCGGGTCGGGCTGTGGCGCGAGCCTCAGGTCCCAACCATATATTTGTCTCCCATCGCAGTGGTGCTGAGATTCAGGGCAGGATTTTGGCTTAGAGGCGTTCGGCAGTAATCCATCAGATAGTAGCCTCGTACCATTAGCTTATCAGACAGGCACGTGGACCAAGTGTCTGAGATTTGCGATTCCTCAAGGATTGAACAGGATTACCGTAGCAACGCCCTGTCATTAGTAGGGTAAAACTGACTTGTCTTCCGAGGATCTAATACCAGCACTTGTTCACTATTAGACCCAACGAATTAAGAGAGAGCAATTTGTCTGTTAGTGACCAAGAGTCTGAAACCTGCGATTCCTCTCGGATTGAGCAGGATTACCGGAGCAACACCCTGTCATTTGTAGGGTAAAACTGGCCTGTCTTCCGAGGGTCGAATTCCAGCACACGTTCCCGATTAGAGCTAACGAAAATGCTCTCAGCCTGTCAGTCATTACAGTGTTGGCGTGTTGAGTCAATTTAGCCGCAGGCTCCACTCCTGGTGGTGCCCTTCCGTCAATTCCTTTAACGAACACTGGATGCGAGCCGATCGAGCCACCGAGAGACTAGCCCCAGATTTCCGAGTGTCTAATTCTAGCACACGTTTCCTATTAGACCAAATGAAAAAGCTATTGGTCCTACGATTATGAAAACTGCACCACTCAAATACATTACTGGTGAGAAAATAACAGATAAAGAAAAGCAGATGGGGCGATGGGTCGAGCACTGTTCTGAACTATACGCGTGTAACAATATAGCCATTCCAACAGCCTTTGATGCTGTCAAAAGATATTCCAGTAAAGACGAGATTGACATCGAACCATCTATAGAAGATCAGAACAAGACTATTGACAGCTTGGCCCTGTCAAAGCACTAGGCAGTGACGAGATCCCACCTGGTTTGATCAAACGCTGTAAGGGTACACTTTTGCAACCTCTGTATATGATGGTATGTCAATGTTGGAAATAGGCCACTATACCTCAAGATATGAGCAATGCACATATTGTAATATTATATAACAACAAATGTGATAGAAGTGACTGTTTTAACTATCGAGTTGTATTTCTGCTCAGTGGTGTAGACACAGTCTTTGCCAGAGTTATCCTACTAAGGCTACAGAAATTGACTGAGAATGTGTATCCCGAGTGACAGTATGGATTCAGATCTGGAAGATCAATGATGGATATGATTTTCTTTCTTCGGCAACTTCAGGAAAAACCATTTGGTCAATGCATTTGATTTGGTTAATAGGGAAGGCCTCTTCAAAATCCTCTCTTAAATAGGCTGACAAATAAACTGCTACGACTAATAATATCGTCCCATCAGGGCATAACAGGAACAGTCCAATTTGATGGTCGCATATCACAACCATTTGGTATTCGAAGTGGTGTTAAGCAGGGCTGTGTTCTGGCGCCGAGACTGTTCGGAATCTTCTTCGCTCTGTTACTGAAACATGCATTTGGTAACGCAAATGAAGGAATCTGCCTTCACACTAGGTCAGGTGGTAGGCTGTTTAACCGTGCATGCTTCAAGACCAGAACGAAGATCACCATCAGGGACCTGCTTTTCGCCTGCGATGCTGCAATTGTCACCCACAGTCTGCAGGAACTTTACAGTTTGATAGATCGCTTCTCCCAAGATTGGAAATATTTTAGTATAACAGGTCTAAAAAAACAAATGTACTGAGACAGGAATTAAATGCCACTCCAAGTCTTAGCACCGACAATTGTGAACTGGCACCAATTCACGTACCTGGGATCCCTCATCAAAGACAAGCTCTCTCTAGACCCAGAAATAGAAGATCGCATTGGCAAAACTGCTGCTACATTTGCTCGCCTCACAACGTGTGTTTGGAAAAATCAGAAACTTACAATTAAAATCAAAGCCATTGTGTACAGTGTAACTGTTGTCAGAATACCTCAAATGGCAGCGAGACTTGGACAACGTATGTGACGTCAGCACACCTCAAATGGCAGCGAGACTTGGACAACTTATGTGACGTCATCAGCACACCTCAAATGGCAGCGAGACTTGGACAACCTATGTGACGTCAGCACACCTCAAATGGCAGCGAGACTTGGACAACTTATGTGACGTCATCAGCACACCTCAAATGGCAGCGAGACTTGGACAACGTATGTGACGTCAGCACACCTCAAATGGCAGCGAGACTTGGACAACTTATGTGACGTCATCAGCACACCTCAAATGGCAGCGAGACTTGGACAACCTATGTGACGTCAGCACACCTCAAATGGCAGCGAGACTTGGACAACTTATGTGACGTCATCAGCACACCTCAAATGGCAGCGAGACTTGGACAACTTATGTGACGTCAGCACACCTTAAATGGCAGCGAGACTTGGACAACTTATGTGACGTCAGCACACCTCCAAATGGCAGCGAGACTTGGACAACGTATGTGACGCCAGCACACCTCCAAATGGCAGCGAGACTCGGACAACTTATGTCACGTCAGCACACCTCCAAATGGCAGCGAGACTTGGACAACTTATGTGACGCCAGCACACCTCCAAATGGCAGCGAGACTTGGACAACTTATGTTACGTCAGCACACCTCCAAATGGCAGCGAGACTTGGACAACTTATGTGACGCCAGCACACCTCCAAATGGCAGCGAGACTTGGACAACTTATGTGACGTCAGCACACCTCCAAATGGCAGCGAGACTTGGACAACTTATGTGACGCCATCACACCTCCAAATGGCAGAGAGACTTGGATAACTTATGTGATGTCAGCACACCTCCAAATGGCAGCGAGACTTGGACAACTTATGTGATTTCAGCACACCTCCAAATGGCAGCGAGACTTGGACAACTTATGTGACGTCAGCACACCTCCAAATGGCAGCGAGACTTGGACAACTTATGTGACGTCAGCACACCTCCAAATGGCAACGAGACTTGGACAACTTATGTGACGTCAGCACACCTCCAAATGGCAGCGAGACTTGGACAACTTATGCCAAACAAGAACACAGGCTTAACACCTCCCATATACGGCGGCTACGATCGATTCTTGGAATTACATGGCGGCACAGAGTGACAAATGCAGCTTTTACCTGTCAAATGTTCTGTGATTGTGTATCAGTTTGTCCCTGTCAACTGCACTTGGGTTTACCAGAGGGAGATCATGCTTAACAAATCTATTAGAATTCACGGAGGAGGTTACCAAAATGATAGATAAGGGGAGCCAGTGGACCTTATTTATAGATTTTGCAAAAGACCTTTGATAGAGTACCTCATCAAAGATTGTTTCGAAAGTTAAACTCACATGGAATAGGTGAAGAAGTTGCCAAATGGATTGAAAATTGGTTTACGGGAAGAAGGCAAAGTGTGGGTGTAATTAAGGAGTACTCTGAGTGGTGTGAAGTGAAAAGTGGAGTGCCACTGGGCTTGGTTTTGGGACCAATTTTGTTCTTGATATATATAGATGATTTGGACATAGGTATGGGATCGATCCACTATTGCAAAATTTGCTGATGACACAAAACTATACAGTAGTGTCTCATCTAAAGCAGAAGTGGATATATTGAGGTAGAATGTAGATAAAATTCGAGAATGGTCTGTAAGCTGGCAAATGGAGTTTAATGTAGATAAATGTACAGTCATCCACAGTGGTAGGTCCAATATGGAACATAATTACAGAATGGGAGAGAACAATATTAGAAAGATAGATCAAGAAAGGGACTTAGGGGTTAAAATAGATCACACAGGTTAGGTGAGGGAGCAAGTTCAGGTAGCAGTAAAAAAGGCAAATCCAATGTTAGGGATGATAAAAAGAAATATTAAACACAGGAGCAAGGAAGTGATAGTCTAACTGTATAAAGCTTTAGTTAGACCTAGATTGGAGTACTGTGTACAGGCGTGGAGCCCTTATCATAGAGGGGATATAAACATGCTGGAAAGAATACAAAAAAGAGCGACAAAGCTGATAGTGGGATTCCAATTATGAGGAAATATTTTAAAAAACCGGCTAATAGTGTCTAGAAGAGAGAAGAATTCTTGGTGACTTAATACAGGTTTATAAGATGATCAGAGGAATGGATAAATTAGACTATAACAACTTTTTTAAAAATTCAGCCACCAACAAGAACAAGAGGGCACATCTACAAGTTGACTAAGGAGAGGTCCAGATTAGATATTAGGAAGTATTTTTTTAGTCAGAGATATGTGAATGCTTGGAATGCATTGCCAAGAGAGGTGGTGGAGGCTGTGACAGTTAATGCATTTAAGAATAAATTGGATGAGTATAGCTTTTAGAGCAAAGTGATGTAAATGGAACTGGTTGTAGAGTCTTCTAGACCGTATAACGACATTAAGTTAAGTTAAGTCAACTGTACTGTGTTTGGGTAGAAGCTTATCCCTAGCAACTGTACTGTGTTTGGGTAGCAGCTTGTCCATGTCAACTGTACTGTGTTTGTGTAGCAGCTTGTCCCTGTCAACTATACTGTGTTTGGGTAGCAGCTTGTCCCTGTCAACTGTACTGTGTTTGGGTTGCAGCTTGTCCCTGTCAACTGTACTGTGTTTGGGTAGCAGCTTGTCCTTGTCAACTGTACTGTGTTTGGGTAGCAGCTTGTCCCTGTCAACTGTACTGTGTTTGGGTAGCAGCTTATCCCTAGCCACTGTACTATGTTTGGGTAGCAGCTTATCCCTATCAACTATATTGTGTTTGGGTAGTAGCTTGTCCATATCAACTGTACTGTGTTTGGGTAGCAGCTTGTCCTTGTACTTTGTTTTAGTAGAAGCTCTCCATCGTGCTAGTCCTAACTTGAGTTGTGAATTAGTGTGAGTGTTGAAAGGGAAGGTACAGGAACCTATCGCTTGAGCATGCTTGTACAGCAGGTGAAATTAATCCAGCCCTGGGTTTACGACAAAAAAAGATGGTGATTGTGGCTTTAAGTGTACCTCTTGTGTGGAAACTGGAGTCAGTCGGTGACCATTTCCATTACGACGCTGTGATCTCTTTGAGTTAGTGGTCGACAAATTGAAGGAGTTTGACGTCAATCGTTGGTGGAGCAATTTTGCAATATGATTTTAATTCGTCAAATTCGAAAAGAAAGGGATTAAGTTTGTCTAAGATCACATGCTACATGTCTTTGCTGATTGTTTTTCAGAAGTACTTAAAATATATGTATTTTATTTGTATATTTCTGCTAATAATGTAAGTTTCATGAGTTTTTTTAATGCAAAGGAGCCACGTAGACTTAATGTGGAGTCAGTGATGATCTATTATTTATACAATACAATTTGAAGGATAAGACTAAAAGGTGCATATCTTTATAGTTATCTCTTACCAAACGAAGAACTTTTGTTCCCATCCGTTTTCTTAATTCAAATTAAAGTAATGCTTTGTTTTGTCATTTCATCTGTCCATGATTTTAGTTAATCATTTTAAAATAGCAAGAATATAAAAATAGAAGCCGGACCAACATTACTCATCGCTAGTGTTACTAGTCAGTAAGTCATACGTTTCCGTTGTGATTTGGGGAGAAACCTTAGTGGCAAGTTTTCTTATGTTTGTGTTCATCATTTGTCTAAATTCAACAAGAGATGTTGTTTCGAATACCCACAATAAGTAGGTTACTTTTATTTGCGTCCTGAAAAGGGCGTAAAGTGACGGGTTGCATAATTATACTAATATAAGTAATATAGGATAGGCTAGCCAGCTTCATATCTCGAGCGTGCTGATAAAGGTGAACCGCGGTCCTCCAAGCTGTTGTGCTATCAATTATTACTATCATTATGCCTGGACTTCGCTTTATCTGCGTGTCGCTCACTACTGCGGAGATCACGTCGAACCTCACCTTGTTAGCCAGACTGTTGTTCTCGACAACAGCCCGTTTCCAGGATGACCAACGAGGAGGTCAGGTGATGAGGGCCTTGGCCAGTGAGTATATTTCTCCTGACCATGGCTAACATTCTCTGATCAGTTTGTTTTGCCTGACCAGACTTTAGCCTCATCGTCCTGTCAGGTGAGGGTCTTGGCCAGTATATTTCTCCTGACCATGGCTAACATTCTCTGATCAGTTTGTTTTGCCTGACCAGACGTTACTGTTAGCCTCATCTTCCCTCAACAAGAGATGTAACTCTAAGTTGGTTTTAACAATTCCCTCTACATACTCATAGTTACATGTACTCCGCTCATAGTTATACCATTATCATAATGGTAACTATGAGTATGAGTGGAGTTATTAATTAATAAATATATTAAATTATTAACACTTAGTGGACGCAGCCAAAACCACGGTTTTATACGCCCATTTTTCAACACAATTTTATCACCTGACAGTTGAACAAATGTATTCATATGTCTGCTATCTTTCATTGCTTGATCATGTTTAAATATCAACATGTTTAGGATTACTGCTCATTTTGCAAACAGTGCCATCAGATGTCTGTACACTACTGTACATAGCAAGTGACATGCAAAAAGTTATGTAATTAGTTAACAAAACTAATTTAGAATACATTTTCCTTAACTATTTCATTCAAATGATTCCTTCACAATGTTGACACACACACCTTCTTTCTTTTCATAATATATCCATCCATATTTACACAATATTGGTAAGTTTCATCACTCTTGGAGCAGAAATGAAATTATGACCATTGCCGCCATTGGGCAGTGTTTGGTAATTTGAAAAATAAAATGGCACCAATTCTGAGAAAAAAAATAATCTATGTACAACTGATTTGAACCCTGGCTTCCCAGTTCGTAAAATCCCATCCCCTGTGCTATTGAGAAAATATGCACAATGTAGACTTTTGAGTAAAGCTATTTACTATGACAAAACTATGTGATCTAATTTAGTTATTCTATCTAAAACCTGCCTAATCTCTAATGTTCTTACTTCAGTAGAGTGCGAAATATATTCATCAAATTTACTAGAAACATTATGTTGGATAGACTCGCACATTGTTAAAAACTACCATCGCACATCGGCAAACACCCCCCCCCCCCCCCCCCCCCCAAGAAAATGGTTGAATACACTCTGTAGAGTCTTCAAAACCAGTATAAAGATGTTAAATTGAGTAATCCGAATCACACACATGTCACTCAAATAGCAACTGATCCTTTTCAGAATAATCACCATCTACATCCAATTTATCAGCCTCAAAATCCTTGAAATTACTTTGTTTTTTCTGTTGTTAGCCTTTTAGAATTGACATATCTTGAATTTTTAAAACAAAAACCTCTTCCTCATGAAAATTATAAAATTCATTGCAAAGACATGCTCCGATATTCATGCAGAAGTTGTAGTCATCAATCATTGATGGTTTAATCTTCACTACACCAGAATGACTTGTTAAACGCTTGGTGTTTATCGAGGCTTCACTAGAGACAAGCAAGCAGGTTTTTTTTAGCTTTCTTATCTCTGAACATCACGCAGAGGAATGTTCTTTCTATATAGAGAAACCATTTCATTTGCAAAAAGGCAAATTTTGTTGTCTTTAAATCTTGTTGAAAATTTATATATATTTAAAGTTTATGTTGACCGTACCAGTATAGTAATGGCCATTACTAGTAAGGTACTTCAGCAGAAGAAAACTGGTATAGTGATGGCCTTTCCCACAAGGTTATTAAAGCTTGTCAAATACTTTGATAGCTTGTTGACTGCTGGGATCTAGGTCTGGACTATAAGATGTCAAATCAATCAAAGCCCATTGCTCCTCTCAGTGCATAGGCCATCGACAACTTCTCGCCAGCGTACACGGCCCAGGGCTGCTTTTTCTGCCTCTCTCCAGGTGTAATTATTAAATTTTAGCTCATTCTCTTCTCCACGTATTTTTGGGTCTACCTCTCTCTCTTTTCCCCTGAGGACTCCATGTAAGAACCTGTCTGGCAATGCTAGACTGTGCCTTCCGCAGCATATGTTCTAACCAGCCTCATTTTTTTCGCTTAATTTGTTGTTCCAGTGGTTGTTGTTGGCTCCTTTCCCACAAGTCTTCATTCCTCACCATGTCCATTATCCTTGCAGGCATCTGTTAACGAAGGACTGAAGTCTTTGTTGTATGACCTTTGTTGTTCTCCATGTCTCCGCTCCATACAGCAACACCGACTTGATACTTGCGTTGAATATTCTACTTTTGGTGTGATTCTTGATATCTCTGGATCTCCATACATTGTTTAGTGTTGGGAATGCCCCTCGTGCCTTTCCAAATCTGATCCTCACATCTGCATCTGTACCTCCTGATGTGTCTATTGTGCTGTCTAAATAGATAAAGGTATCCACTTTCTCTAACTGCTCTCCCTCCAGCATGATTGGTTCTTTGCTGTTAGTGTTGAGTTTAAGGAACTTAGTTTTCTTCATGTTGATATTCGGTCTTAGTTTGGCCAATTGTTAGGTCATCCCGTAACCGGTAAAGTCGTTGGGGCACACATGAAGACATCCTCACACTCTCATGCCACCCTTCTCTGTCAGCGGCTTCTGCCTGTGCCTTTTCTGGCCGGAGATTGGTCCATTCTTTTATGTTGTCTTCCGACCTCTTTTTGGACTGACCTCTTTGTCGTCTGCCTGCACCTTTCCGTGGAGGATCGTATTTGCAAGACCATTTTATCGCAATATGTGACCATACCAAGCGAGTTTCCTTCTTTTGACAGTTGCCAAGAGGTCTTCAAAAGGCCCTATTGATGTTGTAATTCTATCTTGTATTTCCTCATTTGTAATTCGATCTTTGTACGTGACGTTTAAAAGTCTTCGGAAACATCTCATCTCCAAAGCCTATATCCTTCGCTGAAGGTCAGCTGTAACTGTCCATGTCTCACAAGCATAGAGGAATATTGACAAGACCAGTGTACACAATCTGATTTTCATGCATAGTTGGATAGCTTTCATGTTGAAATCCACACACAGCTTGGCACACAGCTCCTTGCGCTGAGTACTTTATCATGACACGGGCTGCATCAGCTGACCACACAGAGGATTGGCAGCCAGTCTAATAAAATCAGAGATGTATATATCAGCATCTGTATTAGTCAACGCATTGTGACGGTTACATTGGTTTAAATAGTGTCTTGTTGTTTTCTATACTTGATAGTGACTTTTGAACTGAATTAAGACAACTGATTAATGATGAGTTAGTAGCATTAAAGAGTTTTAAGATATTAACACCATTTTTGTAAGATGTAACACTTTGAAATGTCAAATGTTTATGTTGATCACTTTATAATTATTGAAAATGTAGGTAGATCTATTGAACGCAACATTTATCTGGAATAGTTCTCTCGCCACCGTGATTGACTCTCACCCAGTATTCGTACAGCGATCTCAGTCCCGCCAGACGGAGCGATGGCGCGGGCTTGCCGAAAACGCTCGCCCGCCTCTCCCCGGCTAGGTAGTGGGACGCAGTTTGTGGTGTCGTGCCCTCGGCAGAGGTGCGCTACTGTGGCCCGTATCGAGAAACTTTGACGGTCAGTGGCGCTTTTTCGAAGGCTTATAGCAGAGCTCAACAGTTCGTCTCGCTGGTGGTCAGACTCTCGCAGAGAGCTTGTGACTGGCAAATGGAAAGCAGGAATACAGCCTAAAGACCCGGTCCTCGCCCGACCAACCCACGGGAGAAGGGCAGGCCGGCAGGCAAAAATTGTCTCAAGTCCCTGTGAAATTCATCGCCGGGGCCCCTTGGGATCCGTTCTGCACAAAGCGCTGCCATCCCTTCCCGAGTGAGCCCGGTCGGTCGGTCGTCTGGTGTGTGTACGGGCCCCTGTCAGGCGGTCCTAGGTCGACGGAGTGAGGGACGGAACAACCGTCAGTCGGTCCCTGCGGCCGTCCTAGTGAGGCTTTTTACACTCCCGTCCTCCGCCGGCCGGTGCGTGTGGCTCATAGATATCTGGTTGATCCTGCCAGTAGTCATATGCTTGTCTCAAAGATTAAGCCACGCATGTCTAAGTTCACACTGTCTCACGGTGAAACCACGAATGGCTCATTAAATCAGTCGAGGTTCCTTAGATGACACGATCCTACTTGGATAACTGTGGCAATTCTAGAGCTAATACGTGCTTAGCAAGCTCCGACCCTCGCGGAAAGAGCGCTTTTATTAGTTCAAAACCAATCGTCGTTTCCCCTCGCGGGGTTGCGGCGTCCCCACTGGTGACTCTGGATAAATTTGTGCTGATCGCATGGCCTCATGTGCCGGCGACACATCTTTCAAATGTCTGCCCTATCAAATGTCGATGGTACGTGACATGCCTACCATGTTTGTAACGGGTAACGGGGAATCAGGGTTCGATTCCGGAGAGGGAGCATGAGAAACGGCTACCACATCCAAGGAAAGCAGCAGGCGCGCAACTTACCCACTCCCGGCACGGGGGGGGGGGGGGGGGGGTAGTGATGAAAAATTACAATACGGGACTCTTTTGAGGCCCCGTAATTGGAATGAGTACACTTTAAACCCTTTAACGAGGATCTATTGGAGGGCAAGTCTGGTGCCAGCAGCCGCGGTAATTCCAGCTCCAATAGCGTATATTAAAGTTGTTGCAGTTAAAAAGCTCGTAGTTGGATCTCAGACGCAGGTTCACTGCCCGTTGTATCCTGCCCTACCGTCTGTCGGCTCTCTGCCGCGGGTGCTCTTCGCTGAGCGTCCCCGGGTGGCCGGCGCGTTAACTTTGAAAAATATTAGAGTGTTCAAAGCAGGCCTCGGCTGCCTGAATAATGGTGCATGGAATGATGGAATAGGACCTCGGTTCTATTTTGTTGGTTTTCGGAACTGGAGGTAATGTTTAACGGGGGCATTCGTATTGTGGCATTAGAGGTGAAATTCTTGGATCACCGCAAGACGAGCTACTGCGAAAGCATTTGTCAAGAATGTTTTCATTAATCAAGAACGAAAGTCAGAGGCGCGAAGACGATAAGATACCGTCGTAGTTCTGACCATAAACGATGCAGAATAGCGATCCGCAGGAGTTGCTTCGATGACTCTGCGGTCAGCTTCCGGGAAACCAAAGTGTTTGGGTTCCGGGGGAATTATGGTTGCAAAGCTGAAACTTAAAGGAATTGACGGAAGGGCACCACCAGGAGTGGAGCCTGCGGCTTAATTTGACTCAACACGGCCAACACTAAAATGACTGACAGGCTGAGACCACTTTCGTTGGGTCTAATATGGAATGGGTACTGGATTTAGACCCTCGGAAATCTGGGGCTAAGCTCTATGTGACTCGATTGGCCTGCATTCAGTGCTCGATAAAGGAATTGATGGAAGGGCACCACCATGAGTGGAGCCTGCGGCTTAATTTGACTCAACACGCCAATACTGTAGAATGACTGACAAATCGAGAGCACTTTCGTTGGGTCTAATAGTGAACGTGTGCTGGTATTAGACCCACGGAAAACAGGTCAGTTTTTTTAACCTCTTAATGAAAGAGCGTCTGCTACGGTAATCCTGCTTAACCCTACAGAAATTGCAGGTCTCAGACACTTGGTCATGACTGACAAAAAAAAAAAAGCCCTCTATTGATACGTTGGGTCTAATAGTGAACAGGTGCTGGTATTAGACCCTCGGAAGACAGGTCAGTCTTACCCTACTAATGACAGGGCGTTGCTACGTTAATCCTGCTCAATTCGAGAGGAAACGCAGACATTTGTCCACGTACTAGGCTCATAAGCCAATGGCGCGAGGTTACCATGTGAGGGATTACGGCCGAACGCCTCTAAGCCGGAACCCCGGAATCAAAGCGGGCGGGAAGCTGCGCGATATTCACCCCATACGGCGATGAGGTAAGAAACCATTTGTAGAAGACTTAGTTCTCGGTCGGGATGTCTTAAGCAGTAGATCAGCTACCTCACTGCGAACTGCTGAGACTCAACCCTTGACCATGAGATATGTCCGCACACCAGGTGAACAACATCTCCATGCCATGACCAGGCTTATCCCCTGGTCAAATGCACTCCTTCGAGAGGAATCACAGGTCGCTGACCTTTAGTCCACGTGCTTAGCTGATAAGCCAATGGTGCGAAGCTACCATCTGAGAGACTACGGCCGAACACCTCTAAGCCAGAACCCCTCCCTAAATCTCAGCACCGCTGGGATGGGAGGCTACGACATGGCTGGGACCTGGGGCTTGCGTCTCAGCCCGGCCGAGTCGAGCCGCAGAAATGCACCTGGTTAAATGCACTCCTGCATTGCTCTTTACCTCTGTCTGCTATCAATCATCCCAATGGACGCAGAAGAGATCCAGGCCAGCGGACATTGCACATCTGCCCTATTGTGACAACCTCCCAGGTGGTGGGGAATGCTAGGCGTAACATCACTGCAGAGAAGCCGAGAAAATAAAGGGAGCAAAGAGATACCCCACTCACATGCATATGCTACGTTTCTGGCAGGACGTGACGATCCTGGGACACAGTCACACTGGACTGCCTCTCTTCCGGGATAGTACAAACTAGTACATAGTCCATCATATCATATCATTGCCAAACCCTATAGACACGAGTGGGGAAGACTCGATAGTCCTGCAAGACAACTTCCCAAAGAGAGACAACTCTGACCAAAAACAACTGCTGCCTTGCAGTTAGGCTGGGGACAGCCAAAGGCTAAGGAGGGCAACCCTACAGAAACGCCTGTTGAAATCGGATGCACTGAGCCACAGGCGTAACAAAATAAAACAGTGCAACGTATATCGCTGTAAACAGCGTACGATGAAGAAGAAGAAGAACGCAACATTTTAATCACTTGCTATTTATATTCATATTTGACTAAATAGTTAAAGACCTATTTGGGCCACTCTTCCCCTTCTCTCTCTTCTCACCTCACTCTGTTTCATTTGACTCTGTCCTACAGTCACACCCTTGCACAACTTTCACACGCGCCCTCGTGGTAAAGCCCTTCCATTGCACTTTGGTTGGGCTAGCTTCTGAGGGCGCACAAACCTAGCATAGGTACATACAGATGCACACATGCATCCAAGCACTGGTTTATGCGTCCTGATATCGCCCAATTGACTACGGTCTGGGGTGGAAAATGGCGCACCTCCGCCAGTAGAAACTAGTGAGGCAAACATTTAAGCAAAAAAAAAAAAAAAAAAGACCTCTATTTGTATTCAGTCGAATATTAAAATCATTTATTAAATGCATTCCAACTTTTCACTAGCATGAACTAGACTTTCTAGTTTCCTGTAACTATTTTATAAATCTTAAACTACATCTTATGTTGCGATTTGAGAGAAAAGGTGAGATGTTTTCATGTATTTGTTTCAATATTAGAATAAAAATATGTGAGTGTATATATGTTTGCTGTATTTTTTTCAATATTAGCATGTTTCATTCTGTCATTCCAGGTATTTATCATAATGCACTTCTTTATGCTATCATAAACTAGCATAGATATGCAAAATTAGGATGGCAAAAGCACCCATAGATCTGAAACTGTATAGTGAGGTGAAGGACATTCTCAGCAAGGCAAATATTGAGAGTTCAGTGGCTGCTAAAAAAATGCCTGCCAGGTCATTGACTGGATCACATTTATACTTTGGATATCCTATGCCCCCAACGAATGCTTGCGATGAAGTCTACCCTGGAATCTGGCTTGGGGAAGCGTAAGTTGAAATGTCTTGTTTTATTTATGCCATAATTTGATGCTGTTGTTGTTGATTAACTAGTCTAACTGAGATATTGGCTCTTTGGCAGTCAATGCCATCATCATCATCATGTAGGATGTGTTTTGCAGAACGTCGCTCTCATGACAATTGATCTGTAAGACTGTCAATCTCTAGCCAGAACTCTCGCCTGTCATCTTAAGGACCTCTATGATGTCTTGTGTCCATCTTCTCCTTGGTCCGCCTCTGCTCTTCCCAGGCACCCTACCCTCTAGCATCGTTCTCTCCAGACCATTATGACGTTTGATGTGGCCAAAATATTTGAGCTTTCTGGACAAGATATTGTTTAGTAAACAATTTTCCTTGATATCCAGTTCTTGTAGGAAATCTTCATTTTTCTTTTTCGCTATCCATGGTATTTTGAGCACCCATCTTTAGCATTTTAGTTTAAAAGATTAAATCCTGTTCTTAAGTGTTTTTATGGTGGTTCACATCCGTACTTTGCCACCTGGAAGATGCAAGTTCACAGGATTTTTATGTTCGTTATTTAATTAGAGTTCAGTCAATGCCAAGTTGTTGAATTTACAGGTCCTTCTGGGCTGATAAGTGGAGCACATACAAAGGTGTTAGGGTGTCCGGCTATAACTTTTCTCTTTCTGTGGCGAGTCCTGAAACTGTACATTTTTCATTTTGGTGTATTATTTCTGTATATGTGATTTGCCCAGTAGAACCTTCTGTTCATTGTTTCTGCCACTCTTTGAAGTTGTTTTTGGAGTATTCCTTTTTACTGTCTGCATGTTGACTGATTGAATTACGGGGCAGTTACTGGACAATATAAGATCCATGTACGCGTATAGCGAAGGGACTTTTAGAACACGTGTGAGGCAGACAAACTGGTTTCCAATAAAGAGCGGAGTCCGGCAAGGTTGTGTGCTTTCACCCCTACTATTCATCATATATATGGATAAAATTACATGGTGGGCAAATACATCTGAAAAATCACTACACGAATTGATCTTTGCAGACGATCAGTGCCTCTTCTATAGGGACCAGACTGATTTACAACGTCACCTGACAAGCCTCGACCCAGCCTGCGTAAAATATGACATAAAGATAAACGGCGACAAGAAAGTAACTATGACAATCAACCGCCTACCAATACATCGCAGCTACCACACTGGGGGCAAAATACTAAAACAGGTACAGGAGTTTACATATCTAGGAAATGTCTTCACTGACGACGGCAGGTTTGACAGAGAGGTAGAAACTTGAAGCCAAAAAGCAAATAAGATGCAGTACCAATTGGCACCGATACTGAAACACCGAAATGTCGCCATGGCCACAAAACGGAAGTTAATCAACACCTTGATCATCCCTACGCTGTGTTATCAGTGTCAAACATGGACACTACTAGACAGGCATAGGCTTAAGATTGAGACTTGTGAGATGCGAGGGATCAGAAATGATGCACTTAAAAAAATAGTGGGGACTACACCAGTATACCACTATATTGAAGCACAGAGGGTAAAGTGGTTCGGGCATCTGACTAGAATGCATTATGAACAACCAGCAGCGAAATCATATTTCTTGAAGGTGGATGGTCCTCGAGCAAAAGGGCGACCACGACGTCGTTGGATCGAAGGGGTCAAGGAAACTCTCCAAAAGTTCAATATGACAACCACACAAGCCACCCTCCTAGCGCAAAACAGAAATCTACGCATACCTCCTCTCTGCGACGCCGAAAGGTAAGAGCAGTGGGACAAAAGAAGAAAGAAGATGTTGACTGATGTGTGTATTTGAAGTTAAATAAGATTACTTTTAACATGCCACAAAGGGGAACAAATAGAGTACCTGATTAGTGTAGTAGTGGAGCACTCACTTTTCTTGTCAAAGGTACAGGGTTCAACTCCTGTTACCGGTACACTCCAGTCAACCCAGTTGTAAATTAAAGCTGACTTAGTGTTATGAAAGGAAAAACAGAAGATGATAAGTGGCCTCCCGACCTCATAAACAAGTTGTAGCCTCATACAAGGATACAAAAAAGAGCGACAAAGTTGATAGTGGTATTCCAGAAGTACAGTTATGAGGAAACTCAGAAAAATCGGCCTAGTGTCTAGAAAAGAGAAGAATTCGAGGTGACTTATTACAGGTTTATAAGATAAAAGAAAATAAATTAGACTATAACAAGTTTTTAAAAATACAATAACCTTCAAGAACAATAGGACAAATTAACTAAAGAAAGGTCCAGATTAGATATTAAGTCTCTCGGTGGCACGATTGACTCACATCAAGTTTACGTACAGCGATCTCAGTCCCGCCAGGCGGAGTGAAAGCGCGAGTTCGCCTTGACAGCTCACCCGCCCGCCTTTCCCCGGCACTCTAGCGGGACCAATTTTGTGGAGTCGTACCTCTGGAAAGGGTGCGTTACTGTGGTCCGTATGGAGAAGCTTTGTCAGTCCGTGTGTGATTCGTTGAAGGCTTATAGCCAATCTCGACAGTTCGTCTCGCTTGTGGTCATTCTCTCGCAAAGAGCTAGTGACCGGCAAATGGAAAGCAGGAATCGTGCCTAAAGGCCCTGTCCTCGCCCGACCAACCGGTCGGAGAAGGACAGGTCGGCAGGCAAAATTCATCTCCAGTCCCAGTGAAATTCATCGCCGGTGCCGTTGGGATCCGTTCTGCACAGAGCGCTGCCATCCCTCCCCGAGCGAGCCCGGTCGGTCGGTCGGTCGGTGTGTGTACGGGCCCCTGCCAGGCGGTCCTAGGTAGACGGAGTGAGGGACGGAACAACTGTCCCGTCCGTCAGTTGGTCCCTGCGGCCGTCCTGGTGAGGCTTTTTACACATCCACCCGTCCGTCCATCCATCGCCGACCGGTGTGTGTGGTCCGTCCGTCTCCGACAGATATCTGGTTGATCCTGCCAGTAGTCATATTCTTGTCTCAAAGATTAAGCCATGCATGTCTAAGTTCACACTGTCTCACGGTGAAACCGCGAATGGCTCATTAAATCAGTCGAGGTTCCTTAGATGACACGATCCTACTTGGATAACTGTGGCAATTCTAGAGCTAATACATGCTTAGCATACTCCGACCCTCGCGGAAAGAGCGATTTTATTAGTTCAAAACCAATCGTCGTTTCCCCTCGCAGGGTTGCGGCGTCCCGACTGGTGACTCTGGATAACTTTGTGCTGATTGCATGGCCTCATGTGCCGGCGACGCATCTATCAAATGTCTGCCATATCAAATGTCGATGGTTCGTGACATGCCTACCATGTTTGTAACGGGGAATCAGGGTTCGATTCCGGAGAGGGAGCATGAGAAACGGCTACCACATCCAAGGAAGGCAGCAGGCGCGCAACTTACCCACTCCCGGCACGGAGAGGTAGTGACGAAAAATAACAATACGGGACTCTTTCGAGGCCCCGTAATTGGAATGAGTACACTTTAAACCCTTTAACGAGGATCTATTGGAGGGCAAGTCTGGTGCCAGCAGCCGCGGTAATTCAAGCTCCAATAGCGTATATTAAAGTTGTTGCAGTTAAAAAGCACGTAGTTGGATCTCAGGCGGGCGGTCCGGATCGCGTCGGTTCACTGCCGGTTGTCTCCTGCCCTACCGTCTGCTGGCTCTTTCCCGCGGGTGCTCTTCGCTGAGCGTCCCGGTGGCCGGCGCGTTTACTTTGAAAAAATTAAAATGTTCAAAGCAGGCCTCGGCTGCCTGAATAATGGTGCATGGAATAATGGAATAGGACCTTGGTTCTAATTTGTTGGTTTTCGGTACTGGAGGTAATGATTAACAAGGACAAACGGGGGCATTCGTATTGCGGCGTTAGAGGTGAAATTCTTGGATCGCCGCAAGATGAGCTACTGCGAAAGCATTTGTCAAGAATGTTTTCATTAATCAAGAACGAAAATCAGAGGCGTGAAGACGATCAGATACCGTCTTAGTTCTGACCATAAACGATGCCGACTAGCGATCCGCAGGAGTTGCTTCTATGACTCTGCGGGCAGCTTCCGGGAAACCAAAGTGTTTGGGTTCCGGGGGAAGTATGGTTGCAAAGCTGAAACTTAAAGGAATTGACGAAAGGGCACCACCAGGAGTGGAGCCTGCGACTTAATTTGACTCAACACGGCAACACTGAAATGATTGACAGGCCAAGAGCACTTTCGTTGGGTCAAATAGGGAACGTGTGCTGGAATTAGACCCTCGGAAGACAGGTCAGTTTTATCCTACTAATGACAGGGCGTTGCTACGAAAATCCTGCTTAATTCGAGAGAAATCGCAGGTCGCAGACATTTGGTCCACCCTGCTTGGACGATAAGCCAATTGTTCGAGGCTACCATCTGAGGAATTTCAGCCGAACACCTCTAAGCCGAAATCCCGACCAAAATCTCAGCACCACGGCGATGGGAGGCTACGATATGGTTGGGGCTCGCGTCTCAGCCCGACCTGGTCGAGCCACAGAAAGAGGTATCTGCCGTCCGCCGATCAAAGCGGGCGGGAAGCTGTGTGATATTCACCCCATACGGCAATGAGGTGTGAAACCACTAGTAGAAGACTTAGCTCTGAGTCGGGGTGTCATAAGCAGTAGAGCAGCCACCTCACTGCGAACTATTGAGACTCAACCCTTGACTCAACTCATGAGATATGGCCGCACACCAGGCGAACAACATCTCCGTGCCATGGCCAGGCTTGTCCTCTGGTTAAATGCACTCCTGTCTTGCTCCCTACCTCTGTTTGCTATCAGTCATCCCAAACGGACGCAAAAGAGATGCAGGCCAACAGACATTGCACCTCCGCCCTATTGTGACAACCTCCCAGGTGGCGGGGAATGCTAGGCGTGCCATCACTGCAGATGTGCCGAGAAAATAAAGGGAGCAAAGAGATACCCCACTCACTTGCATATGCTATGTTTCTGGCAGGACGTGACGATCCTGGGACACAGACACACTGGACTGCCTCTCTTTCGGGATAGTACAAACTAGTACATAGTCCATCATATCATATCGCCACACCCTATAGACATGAGTGGGGAAGACTCGATAGTCCTGCAGGACAACTTCCCTAAGAGAGACAACTCTGACAAAAAACAACTGGGACAGCCAAAGGCTAAGGAGGGCATCCCTACAGAAACGCCTGTTGAAATCGGATGCACTGGGCCACAGGCTTAACGAAACAGTGCAACGTATATCGCAGTATGATGACAGAACAACCTTACGGAAAAAAAAATGGCGCTCATCCTGTGGAGTCCCGCCAGGCAGCGAGAGTGCCGGGCCTCACGCCTCGAAGGGGCCCACCCTTGGCTACTGGTGGTCACCCACCCATGTGTTGTGGAGTCGAAGCACAAGGTGATGGGGCAAAATCTATTGACCAAAAACACAAGACCCTCAGAATACTACAGTGGAATGCGGAGGGTGTCATTAACAAAAAGCTTTCCAAAACACGTCACTTGCATGAAGGTAAGATTGACGTGGCATGTATCCAAGAAACGCACCTCAACAACAATCACAAAGTCTCAATCAGATGATACCAGACCTTCCGTCTCGATAGAGACGGTCACAAAGGAGGAGTTCTGATACTGACATGAAACTGCATACCGAGCAGTGCGGTTGCTGTCAATCACACCGGACAAGCAGAAATTGTAGGAGTCGACATAATGGCACAAGAAACAAAGATCCGCATCTTCAACCTGTATTGCCCACCCAACAAAGACCTGTCGCTCTCGAGTATGGAGATCAAGGACTCCAGCTGTCTAGTAGTTGGAGACTTCAACAGCCACTCGAAGAGATGGGGATATTCGGACACAGGCAACAGAGGTGACGAAGTGGAAGATTGGGAGATAGACACAAATCTCCAACTTATCAATAGGCCGGAGGATAGCCCTAGCTTCTATTCTAGAACATGGCATACCACCTCTACTCCAGATTTGGCTTTTTCCACGGTGGATATGCACCACAAAATAGACCGCCAGGAACTAAACCAATTGGCAGGAAGCGACCACACGCCAATTAGGCTAGAAGTTGATATGGAAGTAGGCCCACAGGAAACAAAACCGCTCCCACGTTGGAACTATAAATGAGCCGACTGGGACAGATTTGCAATCCTGACAGATGGGCTATGCGAAACCATCAACACACAGAATAACAACATGAAACCGATGGTGGAAAGCCTAAGCGAAGCAATAATGCAGGCAGCCACCGAAACCATCCCAAGAGGGGCAAGGAAAAACTGCAAGCCCTATTTAAATGATGAACTGCAGAAAGACGAAGTCTCAAATGCTAGGAACATAGCAGAGAGAGAACAATCTATGGAGGCAAATATCGCCCTCAAAGCCATCCGGGCGAAATACAAATACACTCTAAACCAAATAACAAGAGACAGCTGGAAAAACAAAACAAAAAGCCTCAATCTAGACAAAGAAGGGAACAAACTATGGAAGTTAGTCAGAGCCATGAACGACGAAACTCCATCGAACAAACAAATTACCCTCAAGCAGGGCGACAACATGCTCACTAGAAAAAAAGGCAGCAAACGCCTTTATAGAACACTATGCCAGAGCAAATCACATTGATGTTCCTACAAATAGGCACACAGACATTAATGAAGAACAAAAGGGGCACGACAACGTCAAACGTCAATATGGCACCAGAGGAGCACATGATCGCAAAACTAACAATGAATGAAATGGAAGAGGCCATGAGATCTCTAAAGAAAAAGAAATCGCCCGGAAAAGATGGCGTAACAAACGAAATGCTAATGGGGCTGGGCCAAACAGCAAAGAGGAAGTTACTATCAGTCCTGAACCAAAGCTGGAAAAGGGGAATTGTACCGCAGGCATGGAAAGACATGGTAATTATACCAGTACCAAAGAAAGAGAAAGATAGAGCAGATCCAAATGGATACAGCCCTATCAGCCTACTGAGCTGTGTCGGCAAACTGATGGAGTGTATGATAAACACCAGATTGATGTGGCATCTGGAAGATAAACACATACTAATTCCACAGCAAGCAGGCTTTAGACAGCACAGATCCACTGAGTATCAGATCACTCTCATAGCCTAAGAAATAGAGGCTGCTTACCAGGAGAAAAAGCACACAGTAGCGGTTTGGGTGGACCTAGAAAAGGCATTTGACAAGGTCTGGAAAGAGGGACTCAAAGTCAAGCTACGAAGAAGTCGAGTTTGTGGGAAAATGTACAGATGGATCAGTCACTACCTCAAAAACAGAACAGCCAGAGTTCAAGTACAAGGGCACATGAGCAAAAAGGTGAGACTAGAGCAGGGAGTACCCCAAGGGGAGTACTGTCACCCACACTCTTCCTGGTGTATATAAATAACATCACTAAGAATGTACCAAGAAGAGTCCACAGCTCCATGTTTGCAGACGATCTGGCTATGTGGACCTCTGAAAAGAACCTCACCATAGCAAGTAATCGGATGCAGCAGGCCCTTACATCGCTGGAGAAGTGTGCGAACTCATGGCTGGTCAAAATAAACGAGGAAAACACAACATGTGCGATATTCTCGCTTTCAAACAAACCCCAAAACACCAAAATAAGTCTTAACGGCAAATACCTGCAGCCAAACGACAACCCAAACTACCTGGGAGTCACATTTGATCGGCGCATGACATGGAAAAGTCAGATCGAGAGAAACCGAATGAGAGCCAGAGAAAGAATGGCAATCATGAGGAAACTTGCTGGCACACGCTGGGTGCAGACGAAAGTATACTAAAGAAACTGTACACTGGAAGAGTGTGACCAGTTCTCGAGTATGGCATTGCGGCATGGACAACAGCAGCAAAGGCGAACTTTGATAAAATTAGCAAACTTCAAAACCAAGCCATGAGAGTTATAACAGGAGGCATAAAGTCAACGCCAATTGTAGAACTGGAAAAGATTACAAAGCTGCAGTCCATGACCAACAGAAGAGACTGCAGAGCCCAGCAGCAAGCGGAAAAAACTCAGAAGACTGACTGACCATCCAATGCATAAGAGACTAAATAACTTTGGAAATGGGAAACTAAAGCGGAGAAACTTTGCAGAAATAGCAAAAGCAAAGATGAGCGAAGACCCTATGAACGCACTAACAACACCAAAGCCCATCCCTACTGTACGCAAACCTACCTGGAGGCAGCATATATTTCCAGAGGTGGTAGAAAATATACCAGGTATTGGAAACAAAAACAGCCAGTCTGAAAAAGAAAGAAGAGATACAACCCTGAGGTACATAACGAAAAACTACCCATGCATACACCGACGGTTCTGTAACAAACACAACACAGAACGGAGGGGCAGGGGTATTCATGAGCCTACCAAATGGTAGAAAAGTAACACGGTCAGTGGCAACTGGAAAATACTCAAGCAATTTCAGAGCGGAGGCAGAGGCACTGAGGGCAGCAGTAGAAGAAATGGTGACAAGCAAGACAAATGAAAGCCATATAGTCCTACTTACAGATGCCCTGGCCGTAGTCACAGCACTAAAAAGCCAGAAAAATACTGAACTTAATGATTTAAGAGCAGTACTCTGTCAGCTATGCCAGCAGTCCGCACCAAAAAGAGTAGTGGTACAGTGCGTTCCATCCCCCTAACATCCAAGGCAACGAGGAGGCAGACAGACTGACTGGCAAAAGAAGGTGCAAGACTACCACAACCAGATACTAGTGTGGCATACAAAGAGTCAAAAAGGCTTATTAGAGCTAGATACATGACCAAATGGGAAACAGAACATACTGGCTACACAAAAAACTATGCCTATTACCAGTTGAACAGAAGAGAGCAGGTCGTGGTCTTCAGATGTCGCACTGGCCACAACAGACTGAGATGGCACCGACGAATGCACGCGCAGTACTTGGAAAATGACCGCTGAACATTTGCTGCAAAACTGCCCGACATACGAGGATCAGAGAAAGCAGATGTGGCCATCACCAGTGGCAACACTAGACAAGCTCTATGGCAGTGTCGACAGCCTCAGGATGACCGCTGCTTTTTTTGAAAAAATAAAGGTTGATTTCTGACTGCGTAAGGAGAAGAAGATATTAGGAAATATTTTTTTAATCAGAGAATGGTTAAAGCTTGGAATGCATTTCCACAGGAAGTAGTGGATGCAGGGACAAATAATGCATTTAAGAATAGATCGGATGCACATAGCTTTTAGAGAAAGGAAATGAAAATCAAACTGGTTCTACACAGATTCTTCCAAACCAGCATAAAGACGTTAAATTAAGTTACAATGAAGTTTCTAACATTTTATTCCCAAAAGCAGTGTCTACTATGGGAACACCTTTACCTTTGACAGTAAGACTGCTCAATCAGTACTTTGGCACAGTCTTCACAAAAGAGGACTGCTCCAAGATCCCAGAGCCTATAGATATTTTTCAAAGAGACATGGATACAGCGGGATTAAGATCAATCTGTATTACATAGGAAATGGTTTTTAAAAAATTGGAGGGGTTGAAAGTGAATAAATGTCCAGGTCAAGATGGTATTCATCCAAAATTGCTGTATGAAATTAGAGACCAACTAGGAAAACCATTGGCTATATTATGTTCTCAATCACTTACAAAAGGGATTGTTCCACGGGATTGGAAAGATGCAGGAGTGATTCCCTTATTAAAAAAAGGCAAAAAATTAGATCCAGCAAATTATAGACCAGTGAGTTTAACGAGCATAGTCTGTAAATTGTTAGAGTCAATAATCAAAGAAAACATTGTAATGCATTTAGAAAAATTTAATCTAATCAGAAAAAGTCAGCATGGGTTTACTAGAGGGAGATCATGCTTAACAAATCTATTAGAATTCATGGAGGAGGTTACTAAAATCATAGATAAAGGGGAGCCAGTGGATGTTATTTATCTAGACTTTGCAAGGCCTTTGATAGAGTACCTCATCAAAGATTATTTAGAAAGTTAAAATTACATGGAATAGGTGGGGAAGTTGTCAAATGGATTGAAAATTGGTTAACGGGAAGAAGGCAGATGGTGGGCATAAATAAGGAGTACTCTGAGTGGTGTGAAGTGAAAAGTGGTGTGCCACAGGGCTCGGTTTTGGGACCAATTTTGTTCTTGATATATATAAATGATTTGGACATTGATATGAGATCCATGATTGCAAAATTTGCTGATGACACAAAACTATGCAGTAGTGTCTCATCTAAAGCGGAAGTGGATATATTGATGTCGGATTTGGATAAAATTCGAGAATGGTCTGTAAGCTGGCAAATGGAGTTTAATGTAGATGTACAGGAAAGGTGAGTGAGCAAGTTAAGGTAGCAGTGAAAAAGGCAAATGCAATGTTAGGTATGATAAAAAGAAATATTAAACATAGGAGCAAGGAAGTGATCGTCAAACTGTATAAAGCTTTAGTTAGACCTAGGTTGGAGTACTGTGTACAGGTGTGGAGTCCTTATCATAGAGGGGACATAAACATACTAGAAAGAATACAAAAAAGAGCGACAAAGATGATAGTGGGATTACAGAATTACAGTTATGAGGAACGACTCAGAAAAACCGGCCTACAGTGTCTTGAAGAGAGAAGAATTCGTGGTGACTTAATACAGGTTTATAAGATGATCAGAGGAATCGATAAATTAGACTATAACAAGTTTTTTTAAAATACAGCCACCTACAATAACACGAGGGCATAGCTACAAGCTGACTAAAGAGAGGTCTAGGTTAGATATTAGGAAATATTTTTTTAGTCAGAGAGTGGTGTCTGCTTGGAATGCATTGCCAGGGGAGGTAGTGGAGGCTGGGACAGTTAATGCATTTAAGAATAAACAACTGGATGGGCATAGCTTTTAGAGCAAGGTGATGTAAGTGTGACTGGTTGTATACAGACTCTGTAGGGTCTTCTAAACCAGTATAAAGACGTTAAGTTAAGTTAAGATCTAATCCTTCTGGGGCTAGAGATTACTTAACTCATTACAAATACACACTCCACTACTTGCATATGCTAAAATCCTACGAAGTCTGAAATAGTCATCTGGGTTTGAAAGAAATGTCTAGAAACAATACTCAATATATCAATCAATCAAACCCTTTTAGCTCCCTGTGAATCATAGGTCCTCAACAAATACTAAATACTCTCCAAGTCCTCATGTCTTGGGCCAGCCATCCAAGCTCCATCCATGATTTCCCTATTTCCTTTATGCTCATTTCAGACTTTTTTCATCAAGTGTGCTTTGGTCTACCCTGAGAGTTCCAAAATAGAGATTGCCTTGTAATTCGATCAACTAGTTTCCTTAGAGTGTGCCCTATCCAATGCTAGTGCCTGTTTCTCTCCAACTATAGCAGACATCCTGGGGTTCTGCTCTAACTATATTAACCCTACCAGACCGATGTACCCTTTTTCCGGTAATTTCCTTAACTGACGCTGGACCGATTTTGCGGTACTTTAGGTAGTACGTAATAAAATGCTTCAGAATCTAAAAATAACCAACCAATCGTGGTCAATCCTCGTGATTAGTCATTGCAAATGGCTGCCCCCGTGTTTTAATTGATTTTGTGGGGTTTAACGTGAACAAATTCGGAAAATTGACAATGAAACGAGCGGCTGATGAACCAAGCACTTCAACAGGAAAGCAAAGTAAGTCTAGGCTTATGACAGTCCAACAGGTGATCAATAATTTGGTTGATTCAGACTCTGTTCAAGTGAAACAGACAGTGAGAGCTCGAGTGATGAGATGAAGGCTTTTCTTGGACTGAGGATCTATATGGAATACTCATGTATAAATCCCAGCTATCAGGATTATTGGACAAATGAGGGCTCTTTGTTGTGTTTACTCCCGGATTTCGAAATTTTATGACTCTAGACAGATTCTTTGCCTTTTGCTGGGGGGATTGGCACACAAAGGTGAAATATTGATGCTAGATGAAAGGTAAACCTATTTTCTACAATGTCTCCAAGTTACATCTTATTCTAACCACTTGTTTGCATGTAACTAACATTTTTCTAAATCATGTTGGTTTTTTTCTCTTTAATGCCAGGAGCCCAGGTATGGGGGACAGTTAGGTTCAGGGCCTCAGGTGTGGTAGGGTTAACCTACGCTCACTCCAACAAATTTCAGAGAAACTAATTGAAAACAAATTCTTTATTTCTACACCACACAAATTTCTCTTCACTCTTCTAACACACAGCTTACTAACACACTCCTACTTAACGGCTTTCATATGATTTCAACTACGGCTAATTCTATAACCATTATTGCTCTTTTCACCTATTATCACCAGATTCTCTCTTATCTCCTAGTTTGGCCTGCTGTAAAAGGGAAAATGAAACTTTTGTGGACTACCACTGATGGTAGATTCGTTAAGATTTCACCCAGGTGGTCGTCCTTGGCTCCGTTCTCTTTGATGACTGTAGATCAATGTGGTATCGAAGACTGTAGATCACCGTGGTATTGAAGACTAGATCACCGTGGTATTGAAGACTAGATATATGAGGCATGTTCAAATGAAACCGGACCAAATTGCAACAAGTGAACATATGTACAATGGCGTCACTTCTGGTGTAAACAGCACATACCAACCGTCAAGTTAGCAAAATTTCATTATCCTCCGACTCATAGTTGCCTCAGCAGACCTTTGAAAACATGGTAGGTGTGATACAGAATCCATCCAGAGTTGATCAGCGAGCGGTGATTCTGTTTCTAATAGCTGAAAAGTGTTGACCAGTTGACATTCATCGCACAATGCAGGCAGTGTATGGTGACAAAAGTGTGTTGAAGACAACAGTGAAGAACTGGACTACAACATTTATAGAAGGACGTGAGTTAATTCAACAATATGCGCCTGACCTGGTCTCGGACGTGAGTTAATTCAACAATATGTGCCTGACCTGGTCTCGGAAGATCTTTTATTAACTCGCGTCCTTCATTAACTACCGTTGTCTAGTACTTCACTGTTGTCTTCGACACACTTTTGTCACCATAAACTGCCTGCATTCCCCGATGAATGTCAACTGGTTGACATCCTTCAGCTGTTAGAAACTGAATCCCCGCTCGCTGATCAACTCTGGACGGATTCCATATCAAACCCTCCATGTTTTCAACAGTCTGCTGAGGAAACTATAAGTCAGAGGACAACTGAATTTTGTGCAAACTTGACGGTTGGTATGTGCTTTTGCACCAGATGTGACATCATGCGCATCGTACGTATGTTCACTTGGTGCAGTTAGGTCCAGTTTCATTTGAACCAGCCTCGATATGATACATCCTTGAATGGGCCCTTTACTTGGAACCATAGAATAGTATTATTGCACCTCCATGCATGCATGTCGGTGAACAATGATTAAAGAGAGTTGTTTATGTGGTCAGCAACCTCATTAGGTAAAACAAATTGCTACTGAAACCTCCATTGCAAAAGCACACAAAGTGCTTTGTTGCAGGTTTCCCAAAAGAGGCAGGATATACTAGTGGTCCTATACTCCAACTGAAATGAAAAAGGGGACAAAAATAATACAAGATATACGATTCAGAAATGAAAGATGGAATAATTTATTTTCCTTGAAATAAGAAAAAGGATATATTTAATCTTGACTATGTTTTTGTTCATTTCCCAGGACTGTAGCCATGAAACCAAATGTTCTGAAACTGATGGATATAACACACATAGTCAATGTGTCCATGGGAAAATTGTTTAGCCAGACAAACACATCCGAATGCTTCTATAAAGCACATGACATTCTCTTCCATGGAATACCAGCTATGGATGTATCATCCTTCCGGATGCATGCCTACCTTCGGCCTGCTGCTGATTTTATAGACGAAGCCCTGAGGAAAAACGGTAGGTTCTATCACTTCATTTTTTTTATATTAATGTAGAAATAACTTATCTTTTGTAGTGTTGTTTGTGCCCAAAAGTGGAATAAAGAATAGTAACACTAAACCTGCCAAGCACAAAAAGAGTGCACTTGATATTTGGTGTATTGGACGTTTGCACCCTCATGTATCATGTAGAAGCTGACAGACCAGAGGGAACATCAGCTCTGATTGCCAAAGAGCTTGCAAGATACAAAATCGACCACGGTAAGACTCGGGGTTAGAATCTGGCTATACCTTTTTTGATTGGTCGTGCAGTTGAACCGAGTGTTGGTTTTTCTATAAAAACGATCGTAGTCTCCTTTGTGATTCAATAGGGAATATTGACTGTTTACTGTTTAATAGTGCTGAGTATCACCTTGACCAGAAACAAACAGATCTCCTTCATCAGTGCACATGCACTAACTATGAGTAACTAAGACACCAAAGATAAGTTTCATCATGATATGGAGACATTACTCGACGCTGAACCAAAGAAAAATAAATTGAACCTTCTTGGTGACTTCAATGCTCGAGTGGGTGCTGACTTTTCCTCGTGGGAGGGAGTAATTGAACAAAATGGCAGTCGCTGCAATAGTAACGGATACCTACTTTCGAGGACATGTGCAGTGAATAAACTTCTG
The DNA here is from genome assembly GCA_036924085.1 of Ariolimax columbianus. NCBI lineage: Eukaryota > Metazoa > Mollusca > Gastropoda > Stylommatophora > Arionidae > Ariolimax > Ariolimax columbianus. The sequence continues at coordinate 13,426,500 of JAVGWX010000012.1, forward strand.
ATCACTTATACAGTGTTTCGATTCCCAACCGCAATAAAACCACTTGGATGTAATCTTGGTCAAAGCACTGGCACCTGATTGATTATGTCATTGTTCACAGATAGGATTGCCGGGATATATATGTAACACAACAGACTTGGGATTTCCAAAATGAACTTTGGTATCCAGTCTCCTAGATGCCCACAAAGCACTAAAACCTCAAAGTTCTACAACACCTCCAGACAGAGATAGCTGCACACGACAAGCATTTGCTCAGACTTTGGCAGATCAGCTGCAGACAATGGATAGGTTCCAAAATCTGGTGAAAAAGAATGCCTTCACAAGAGCTTGAGCAACTGTACAACAATAGCTCCAGGATGTATGGCTCAGTTGGAAAGCTGAAGAGATTCAGACTTTTGCTGACAGATATGATATGAGGAAAATTTACAGTTCTCTGCATGCTGTTTACGGTCTATATAGATAAGATCTGACATTGCTCTTAAGCATACACTGAGAAAGATAAGCTAGTGGAAAGATGGGACAAAATTTTGCAATGGTCCTTAATAGAACCTATACTGTTAATGAAATGGCAATTGATCACCTACAGTAAGTAGAAACGAATGAGAGCATGGATGATTCTCTGACCAAGCAATAAACTAGGACAGTGATTGACCTCTCAAACAACAAAGCTCTGCAGAAATCTACAAAGCTGATGGCCAAAAGATGGTTGAGAAGTTTGCTCTGTTGTTTGATGAAATGTGGAAGAAAAAAAGCGCCGCAGAGGATTTCAAAGACACATCCATTGTTATATACATAAGTATAGGGGCCTAGTGGTTAAGTGGCATGGCTCACAATCCGAAGGTGCTGAGTTCGATCCCCATCATAGCACCGGCCGTTACCCCGGGGAATCAAACCCTTAGAAAATGCAGGAGGAAGCACACCCTTACATAAAATGAATGCTGAAGTCGGATGCACTGGGCCGACAGGCGCAAAATAAAAACACAGTGCAACGCACACCGCTTTGGGAATTAGAAAAATAAGGCGAACGCAAAAAAAAAAGGTAGTAAACAAATATGTGATAACTACAGAGGGATATCTATGCTGCGTTTATGTGAAAAAGGACTTGCAAAAATACATCTCTGGAGACTAAATCTTCCCTTGGAGCAAGGGTTGGTGCCTGAGACTCATTGTGACTCTAGAAAGAATCGTGGAACCATCGTTATGAACTTTGATGCAAAGGAGAGCCAAGAGAAATGTCAAGAATAAAATGTTTCTGTCTATACAACTTTGAACTTTTGTGGACCTCTCCAAAGTCTTTGATACAGTCAGTTGTAACAATTTCTGGAGAGTTATGGCCGAATCTGGATGCACAGCAACATTTGTTGCAATGATGTGTCAGTTTCATGATGACATGAATTATTGATGAGGGAAGCTACTCTTCTCTCTTTACTGTTACTAACAGGGTGAAGCAGGGATATGTGCTGGCCCTGGCTATTTTCAGTATGATGTTTTCTGCCATGGTGGGGGATGTTTACACCGATTGTGATGTTGGAGTTTGGCTGGCACACTGATAGGAAGGAAGCTATTCAATCTGAGAAGGTTCCAGACCAAAATCCACAATGTAACTGTACGCAATTTACTTTATGTGGATGACTGTGCCTTAAATTCAAATACAGAAGGTGACTTCTTTCTGCCGCACCATCTCTATACCAAAAACAGAGATTCTGCATCAATCAGTTCAGAATATGGCATACTTAAAACCTTCAATCATGGTGCACAGCAACCGTCAATAATTTATTACCAAATGTACGTACCTTGGCAGTACCTGTCTCCGGTTATTCATAGATCGTGAGGTGAATACAAGCATAGTTGGAGTAAATGCTGCATTTGGTAGACTATGTAGTAAGGTGGGATGGGTGAAGGATCAGGACATACAAAAATTAAGGTCTACAATGCAGGTGTTCTGCTTACCCTCTTAAATGCGTGTAAGATTTGGACCGTCTATATATATATATATATATATATATGTGTGTGTGTGTGTATAAATTTGAAGCTCATAAGGATGAAATGTTGTTTATTTTACCTCAAACAATAAAATTTTGCCCAAAAAAACTTTTATAAAAAACAAACAAAATTAAAACGGCAAAGAAAACTCAGACAAACTAAGTTTAAATGTTTAACATATGCATAAAACTCATGTGAACTAAATTTAAATATTTAACGTAAGTATAAAACTCAACAAGTATAAAAACAACAGTGCAATAAATAACTACAAGCAGTAAACAAAGCTATGCTGATAACATAGAGATTCCTATTTTCAACACTTGTGCTCAAGGTTGGCACAAATATGAATTGTTTTAATTATTGAAATACTTTGGCCAGATCAAATACCACAGTGGTTTAGAAAATAAACATACTGGACGGTGAAGTATCTGGCAAACAAGGCAGGGGCAGACCATAGAGAAGATGGACACAAGAATGTTCTGAAGATGACAGTGCTGGCGTGGGAGAACTAGCCAAAGATCGATTATCTAACAGAGCGACTGTGATGAAAGCGACATTTCTCAAAGGACATGCAACGTGATGATAAATATTGTAAATATTAATATTGTTGTATTTGGAGCTATATGACCTTTCTGTTGTTGATTTTTTTTGTACAGGTAAAATTTATGTCCACTGCCAACAAGGAGTTTCAAGATCAGCCACTGTGGTTCTGGCATTTCTAATGCTTAAGAGGAATATGGACCTGTTGTCAGCAGTCAAACTAATCAGACAGAAACGGGAAATCTACCCAAATGATGGCTTCCTCAAACAACTCTGTGAGTTGAGTAATGAGATCAGATGTCACACTGGGGTCATGTAAGAGTTACCCATTACATGCAATTATCTGGGGGATTTGAAGAAATTTTTCTCTAGAAGCGAAGAAAATTAAACAATAAAGGCTGATTTTGTACGTATCCCGAACCATCTTTAAAATGTATGGGAAAAAATATTAATAATAGGACCAAGTAGAAGTTATCTTAATTTTTTAAAGTGAGTTCAGTCAGAAATATTTTTCCAGTTATAAAACTCTACACCTCAAGGTAGAAGAGGAGCGACTAAGTAAGTAGTAAGTAAGCAATAAAACTCCCACACAATATTACTGGTTCAAGATCTATTTATCATCAGTTATCCTACATTAACATGTCACATATTATATACTATACTATTCACAACTGAATAGAATGGAATAAAGATAAGTGACATAGATTTTGTTATAAACGATAAAAACAAAAAATATTTTTACACACAACTTAATAATTTAGCTATATATCCATACATGAACGAAACAGTGGCTTTCTTTTGAAGCTAGTTCATGTGGAAACATATTCTTAAAGTTTCACCATATTAGGTCAAATAATTTGTATCTAATACTGAAGACACGTGAAGTTCAAATTTTGATAAAAACATTTTTTTTAGCACATTTGAACAAAGAACACATGCTGTATGAACTTAATCTTTCTTAACTAGAGAGCTAAATGTCATCACTTCCTGAAATGTTATGATTTATAAACTTTAAACAAAATTGGAAAGAAACAAGTTTTTGTACAAAAATCGTCAAGTCCGCTAAATTATTCTCAATGATGATTCCCCTGATATTTCGGCTCGACAGACTGAATGAACTCAGGAGGGGAAGATGTTGCTTCTGAGGTGAAAGAATTGAAACATGGAGATTATATTGAAACAATTTAAACTTAATGACTGACTGGCTGTTTGTTTGTAAGCATTCCAGGTTTGTAAGCATTCCAGACCATCGATGTAATGTAGATAAAATATGTTATAAAAAAGTTCAACATGAAATTGTCCGATTTTAGTAACTGAGATAAAAAGCAGAAAATTTAAGAATTGTTACTCCTGAGATCATGGAAATGTTACAAATATCAAATGCAAACATAATGGCTGTCTGTTTGCTATACGCATTCCAGACAATCAATAGAATAGCAAGTTTTGGAAGAGCTGCTGGTAATATGATTCGAGCATTTAAAAGCTGTACATTTCTTTCTTAACATTGGTGTGATGTAACCATCTGTTGAGTAAGATTAGCCGAGAAGAGCACAATCAATCAATCAAAACCTTTTCAGCTCCATGTAGAGCATAGGTCTTCAGTAAATACATACCATATCATCAAACGTTGATCTGTCTATATCTGTTGAAGTTTTTGTGGATTTAAGTGTCTACAGGATGGGCACTAGCTGTGTGAATTTGATGTTGGTGGATCCCAATTACAGAATTTGTTGAAGTGTCAGATTTTGAAAATGTGGTATGTCTTTAAGTATCACTACAGTATGTATGGTCAACAATAGTCCCAAATATATGAAAAGTAAACACTTTTAAACAAAATGTAACTTTATTCACCAAATATGCTCTATATGGTTACATTAAAATAGTCAATCAAATCTCTGAGATACCTGCGGAGCATAGATCATCAACAAATATTTGCCACATCTGCCTATCCTGTGCCAGCTGTTCAAGTTCTGACCACAACATCCATCCTTTCAAGTTGACAAGCTTCCTTCTTCATATGTGCATAGATCTCTGCATATGCTGCTTCCTGGTGGATTTCAGAACAGGGACTGTCTGGTTATACTATCAGCAGACTTCCTTAATGTGTGCACAACCCAATACCAGCACCTTCTCAAGCTTCACCAAAGTCTGTCTGTTCTAAGCGATAGGTCCACATTATCATTCCATACCTTCTATTCTATGCAGACTACCATTGATGAAAGCTTGAACTTTATTCTAGAAGCCTTTGTTGTAACCCAGGTTACAGGCCCATACAGGTTGATGGTAATGGCGGCCATTACTTTAAAACAAACATACTAGTACAACTGTCCCTCTAGTGGTCAATTCTCATTAATATATCTAATGTCCATCTAGCTTCAGTCCACTTATGTCATTAAACGTCATGGGGCGGTGTGGTCTCCTTTGTTTCTTATTTTTTGGCAGGTGAAAATCCACTGGTGACTGGTCAATCCCACCATCTTTTAGCCCCTGGAATATACGATCGCCTATTTTTGAGACAGGTGTGGGTGAAAGCGTAAATTAGAGCAAGGTAGACCTGCAGCCTGTCAGGCGCCATCTAAGCCGCTCTGTTAACCACATAACCAAGACCTGAATCCCTGGAATAATTTTAGTAGATTTTTAAATTGAATTTTGCCTGAGCAGTGGCCATAAGGCCTACTCTTTTCGATTTCCAACTGCTAAGGTATTTTTAACGTGTGCGCCACTCTATACAGGTGTCTGATCTTTCTACTCAGAGATCAGGGGAAATATTTACCGGATGACCCACATGAAAAAATCCAGGTGTCTCCGCTGGGAATTGAACCCAGGACCTCCAGCACTCGAGACCACTGGGTCCCCCCATATATCAAATATACTCTGTGAAAGTGCATTTCCCTATGAATGGTGACTTGTAGACCACAATGTATTGTTTGCAAATGCAGTTAAGGACAACAATAATTATAGGTAAACAATGTATGTACCGTATAGGGAAACATTGTGTATACTGTTGTTGTTGAATGCCTACAATGAGTAGGATTACTCTTTTTGTGCGCCCTGAAAGGATGTTTAGTGGTGGGTTGTTGTAGCTTTCCTCACATCCTGAGCTCGCTGATAAAGGTTAATGGTTGTACTATGCTTGGCTTCATCTGCGTGTCACTCACAACTGCAGGGATCATGTTGATCCTTCACCTAGTTAGCCAGGCTGCCATAAGAACAGTCCGTTTCCAGGGAAGACGTGGAAGCCGAGGTGAGGGTCTTGGGCAGTATATTTTGCATGACCCTGACTAACATGTCTGATCAATATGTTTTGCCTGACTCTGACTAACATGTCTGATCAGTATGTTTTGCCTGACCCTAACTAACATGTCTGATCAGTATGTTTTGCCTGAACCTGACTAACATGTCTGATCAGTATGTTTTGCCTGACGTTATTCTTCCTCCCTGTGTATACTGTTTAGGTAAGCAACTTGTGTACGGTATATTCATTTTACGTTGGCGTCTATATTTTAGGCCTAGGTCTGCTGTGTTTGAATGGAAGGGTGGTTAGAGTGATAGTATCTTGCAGCAAAGGGCCATTTCAGGCTACATGGTTAGAAATTGGTACCAGACACAGTTATGGATTGAAATGGTCATTCCATCTCAAAATAACTGAGACTTATTACCACATGCCTAACACTTCATCCCTGATATCAATGTCTGATATAGAAATACCGTTACTCTTTCTACACAGAAAATAATATACGACAATGTAGTCACGTTATCACAACAATCGAATCACCTTCTTGTTTAAACAATTTATTATAAGTACATACAGAAAGAAAGCTGGTCAGCTATCTATCTGGCATACTTCCACCTCGCAAGGTAGAAGTGAACTGTCCAAGAAAGAGAAAGTAATCATGTTATTAACTAAGCTATGTTGTTATTTCTGATCCAGCGGCATCTGGGCTCTCGCCCTTCAGCCCAATACCATGTAATGTTATGTGCACGTTAAGTAAGCTTTAATATACTGAAGAAAAGGCAATGTTCTGCTTTCGTGCCATTTTGTTTTTTTGTTACAGCATGGGATCTGGAGAATGAGGGTAGCCCTAAAGTATACATGTTTTTCAACCACTTACAACCTGTGATTTTGATACGTGATCGATTTTTGTATAATTGGCAATGTCTTTTGTTTTGTACAAGATAGACTTAACATGTTTAACAATATCTGTGATGATGATATCTGTGATGATGATATCTGTGATGATCATAATGATGTGGCTATGTCATGGAATATTTTCTACTTGATATCCACCATCTATCTCATTTTGCTCAAATAGAAGTATGTTGGTACTGATCACCTGGTCTGTTTGCAGGAAGTCTGTGTCAAAGTATGTAAGTGCTATTGCATCGGTACTTTCAGTTGTTTATTTTTTAAATTAATAAAAGTTGCCAATCGCAAGTCCAGATGATGACAGCATCAGGTTAGTGCTGTGATCTCACATGACTGTAGAGTTCTATCTTAATATGGCAGGCTCTGTCGTACTTGGGACACGCATGTAGAGAATTGTCCGAAGGGTGGTCGTGCATTCTGTTCTTTCAGGCAGCTCACTTTTTCTGAGCTAAAGCAATGAAATTCCACTCAGCGAACTTTATTCAAATTATGAAGCTGCTGCTGTACGCAAAACTTACTTAGTCACTCCTCTTCTACCGTGAGGTGTAGAGGTTTTTCAGAGAGAATGCCACACTGCTCTATCCGTCGTCTTTTTCCTGGCCTCTCTCCAATCCAGCCCTCGATCACTTAGGGACTTTCGTATGTTGTCTTTCCAACGTACTTTGGGACGTCCTGGGGGTCTGGATCCTTGACTTTCTCCCCATGACCGCTTTGGTATCCGATCTTCTTCTATTCTACAGACATGGCCAAACCACTGTAGCTGGGACTGCTCTACTCGTGTCTGCAAGGGTTGAACTTTGACCTACGCACAACACTCATTTATGGTAGAATGCATGACATGTATTGGATGGAACTCATGGGACGTGCACAGTGGGGAGGCCAACAAAACATACTATAAAGAATAGTGGATAAACAAAGTAGTGAAAACAATAGCAAAGACAGGCATATCAATCAATGAATCAATCAGTCAATCAATGAATCAATCAATTAAAGCGGATTCATCAGGTCCAGCTCTGTCTATGTCTTCCCTGTTTCCTATTTATGTTTGTCTCTAGATGTTTTTGGTCTGCCTCCAGTTCTCTTGTCCTGAGGATTCTATAATAGAGAACACCTTGTAATGCTATCAGCTCGTTTCCATAAAGTGTATCCTATTTGTTGTCACCATCTTCTCTTCACCTCATGCTCCACTGATATCTATTTGGTTCTTTCCAACAGTTGCACATTAGTTATCTTGTTATACTATTTAACAAACTGAATAGCCACTTTGCAAACTAAAACTGGCCCTATTATCCATGTGGATGTACAGACAGTAGAATATATCCTACAAGACGGTGATGTGCTTATTTGAATGTGTACTACTCTGGTCCAAGGAGAAGAACCTGCACACAAAGCTGTTTTAGAGCTTTAATGAACTCTCCCCATCATCATGTAGCATGTCCTTTGCAGAACGTGAGCTAGGCAGACATGCGGGGAACCAAATAGGCTCATGGCCATTATAGATGTGACTGCCGCTCACCGTGAGGTACTAACCCTTACACCTCTCCCCTATACCCATGGAGGTGACTGCCGCTCACCGTGAGGTACTAACCCTTACACCTCTTCCCTATACCCATGGAGGTGACTGCCGCTCACCGTGAGGTACTAACCCTTACACCTCTTCCCTATACCCATGGAGGTGACTGCCGCTCACCGTGAGGTACTAACCCTTACACCTCTCCCCTATACCCATGGAGGTGACTGCCGCTCACCGTGAGGTACTTACCCTTACACCTATACCCATGGAGGTGACTGCCGCTCACCGTGAGGCACTAACCTTTACACTTCTCCCTTATACCCATGGAGGTGACTGCCGCTCACCGTGAGGTACTAACCCTTACACCTCTCCCCCATAACCCGAACTCTCCCCCACGGTAACCTCTATCAAGTATACTGGATTCATGTGTTGATATTTTACAAAATGCGGCAAATGAAAGGAAGAACTAGAACATCATACCATTTATATCCCTCTATTCTGTACATGCACAGTTTGTTGTAGCCATATAGAAGCACATACTGGAGTTGAAGATTTTTGTGTTGGACTTAATTTCTTTTAATTTTGACAAACACACATATCGCACAAAAACATAGACCACAAACACACATATACCACACAAAAAGATAGACATGAAACACGCATAGACCACACTAAAACATAGATCAAAAACACACATAGACCACACAAAAACATAAGACCAAAACATGCATAGACCACAAACACAATAGATCACACAAAAAACATAGACCACAAACACTGTAAAAGGTGCATCAGCGATAAACCAATAAGAAACAGTGATAGCTTCACATTCAGAAACTGAATCCCTAGATTCTTTATTACGGAGCAAAGAACAGCACCATTGCATCTGGCTATTTATGCCATAAACTGGAACTGAGGAGGGCTGTGCTACAGAAACCACCACTTTGAAAAGTAAAAGCTTTGACGCTGGCTTCCTGTTACGAAGACAATTACACTCGTTACTCTATGCTCCTAGTGGAAAATAAAAAACAAAACTATATATATATATATATCAGAGCATTATATATATATGTGTAACACTCTATTTTCTTACATCATCATGGAAGCAAATTAAAGATGATGAAAATGATTGTGTGTCTTGTCTTTTGTCATTCATGGTTATCTTAATCACGCATTCTGAAGTAGCTCAGTGATCAAGTACTAGACATCTCTAATCTTTGTGTTCAATCGGGCATAACAAATGTCTGATGGGAGGTAGTCAAATGTTTAAACGGGATCAAGATGCTGAGCAGCGCAAGAGCTGCAGTGGTCAGCGACTCATAGCTGACTGCTAGCGTCAGGGCCAGCGAACCGTAGCTACCAAGACCCTTCTACACCTCCATGCAGTGATCCTGGATAACAGGCTGCATCAGGGCAGACTGGCTAAGGAGAAGGAATCGAAGAGGGAATGCTAACCCGGTACTCAAAAAATGTTGGACCGAAAGGTGCAAATATCGCAGCCAAGCTGTAAACTACGACACAATGCATTCCGTTCTCTGGGCTACATTCTGCTACTTGGGCCTTTTCGGTGTTTGGTAGTGGGAGATTGAGAGCGAACGACGAAGAAGAAGAAGAAGAAATGTTTAAACTCATTTAGGTCTTTTACCTTGGAGTATCATGTTGTCTGGGGGTCGTCATGGTCGAGAGGTAATTCACTCACCTCTCAAAGAGATAAACAAAAACGGTGGGCTGTCGTATCCTGCAAGTTTCAAGCGACTCCTGGTCTTAACGGAGGTGTAACCAGAGCGCCTGCATCCTGAGTTACCTCCAGTCATCTTGACTTATGTTTTGCTACTGGTCTACGGCTGCTCGAGACAAGAAAGGGAGGTTCATGACCAGCGAAGACAAAGCGTCTGATGATGTTGCCAGTATCGCTTGTGATGGAGAACTAACTAACTAACTATGTTGTACCAAAGGCTTTACCCAGGTCATCACTCGATTGGTGGGTGTCTGTGTTGACACTTGTAGTTGTAGGGCCACCAGGACATCACTTTTCATTTCCTTCTGTTGTCAGGCATGCGCACTACCTGCTGTCCCATCTGCATTTTGCTTAGCACACAGCATCTACAACATCATTGATGGTGATTTGATGCCTGATTTCTGTGTTGTCAACTTGGCAATCTAGAGAGGCTGTCCATGTTCTTCACTTTACTGCAATTTGAGCTACTGGAAACTACTCTGCATCACTTTCCATTGGTTCCATACCTCGCAGCATGCTAGGGCTTGAATAGTTATGCCATTGATAGTGTGAGTTCTTATCTTGTCGTTTTCCATCTGTTGAATTATGGGATTTATACAATTGGGGCTGAACTGTGCTGCAATCCTTCAGGGGTTGAAGATACAGCAGCGACTCATAGCTGGCTGCTTGCATCAGGGTCTGTGACCCATAACTTAACTTAATGTCTTTATACTGGTTTAGAAGACCCTGCAGAGTCTGTATACAACCAGTCACACTTACATCACCTTGCTCTAAAAGCTATGCACATCCAGTTTATTCTTAAATGCATTAACTGTCCTTGCCTCCACTACCTCTCCTGGCAATGCATTCCAAGCAGACACCACTCTCTGACTAAAAAAATATTTCCTAATATCTAACCTGGACCTCTCTTTAGTCAGCTTGTAGCTATGCCCTCGAGTTATTGTAGGTGGCTGAATTTTTAAAAACTTGTTATAGTCTAATTTATCGATTCCTCTGATCATCTTATAAACCTGTATTAAGTCACCACGATTTCTTCTCTCTTCGAGACACTGTAGGCCGATTTTTCTGAGTCGTTCCTCATAACTGGAATCCCACTATCATCTTTGTCGCTCTTTTTTGTATTCTTTCTAGCATGTTTATGTCTCCTCTATGATAAGGACTCCACACCTGTACACAGTACTCCAATCTAGGTCTAACTAAAGCTTTATACAGTTTGACGATCACTTCCTTGCTCCTATGTTGAATATTTCTTTTTATCATACCTAACATTGCATTTGCCTTTTTCACTGCTACCTTAACTTGCTCACTCACCTTTCCTGTATGATCTATTATAACCCCTAGGTCCCTTTCTTTATCTATCTTTCTAATATTGTTTTCTCCCATTCTGTAATTATGTTCCATATTGGATCTACCCATGTGGATGACTGTACATTTATCTACATTAAACTCCATTTGCCAGCTTACAGACCATTCTCGAATTTTATCTAAATCCGACATCAATATATCCACTTCCGCTTTAGATGAGACACTACTGCATAGTTTTGTGTCATCAGCAAATTTTGCAATCATGGATCTCATATCAATGTCCAAATCATTTATATATATCAAGAACAAAATTGGTCCCAAAACCGAGCCCTGTGGCACACCACTTTTCACTTCACACCACTCAGAGTACTCCTTATTTATGCCCACCCTCTGCCTTCTTCCCATTAACCAATTTTCAATCCATTTGGCAACTTCCCCACCTATTCCATGTGATTTTAACTTTCGAAATAATCTTTGATGAGGTAACATCCACTGGCTCCCCTTTATCTATGATTTTAGTAACCTCCTCCATGAATTCTAATAGATTTGTTAAGCATGATCTCCCTCTAGTAAACCTATGCTGACTATTTCTAATTAGGTTAAATTTGTCTAAATGCATTACAATGTTTTTTATGATTATTGACTCTAACAATTTACAGACTATGCTCGTTAAACTCACCGGTCTATAATTTGCTGGATCTGATTTTTTGCCTTTTTTGAATAAGGGGATCACTCCTGCATCTTTCCAATCCCGTGGAACAATCCCTTTTGTAAGTGATTGAGAACATAATATAGCCAATGGTTTTGCTAGTTGGTCTCTAATTTCATACAGCAATTTTGGATGAATACCATCTTGACCTGGACATTTATTCACTTTCAACCCCTCCAATTTTTTAAAAACCATTTCCTCTGTAATACAGATTGATCTTAATCCCGCTGTATCCATGTCCCTTTGAAAAATATCTATAGGCTCTGGGATCTCGGAGCAGTCCTCCTTTGTGAAGACTGTGCCAAAGTACTGATTGAGCAGATTAGCTGCCTCCCTATTCTCACTTATTATTTTCCCTGTACTGTCTATGAGAGGGCCTAGTTTGTCTTTCGTTCTTTGTTTATTTCTAACATAAGAGAAGAAGCTTTTACTGTCAGTCTTGATCCTCTGAGCAAGTTTTTTTTCAAAGTTTATTTTTGCTGTTTTATTCGAGTTCTGAGATATGTTCTGCTTGTCCAAATATTTTACATATGTTTCTTTTGATTTACCTGCCTCTATATATTTTTTCTATGCTTTATTGTTTGCTCTTCTACATTTCACTAGAAATCTAGTTTTCCACTTTTAAGGCTTGGGGTTTACCTCCCTACATGGAACACATTCCTCTTTTAGCGTTTCTAGAACTGTTTTAAAACTTTCCCACTCCTATTCAACATCTGTTCCTACGACAATATCTTTCCAGATTATGTGGTTCGCTGCCTCTTTCATCCTTTTAACATCTGCCTTAGAGTAGTCGTATGTTCGCGTGTTTATGTTTACTTCTTTCTCTGCAATAAGATCCCAACGGATGATTTGATGGTCAACTTGAGCCAAACAGTTCCCCAACGGTAACGTTTTCAATCATATTTTCCTCTGTGGTAAAAACTAGGTCGAGTATGTTTTTGCCTCTGGTGGCTGCTTCTACATGTTGAATTAAACAATTGTCAGTTATGCACTTAAAAAAAGGTTTTGACTCTACAAGTGCTTCTGCCATATCCCATTTTATTTCTGGATAGTGGAAATCTCCCATTAATAATAATTTTCCTTCACTTGCCTTTGCAATGCTACTAATCAGCTCCTCATCTTCCTCTTTTTGACTTGATGGACATCTATAGCACACTCCAATCACTGTTTTTTCACCCCCACTTTCTATTTCCTCCCATTCACTTTCATTTTTGTTACCACATGATAAATAATCTTTGATCGTTATATTAACAGAATTTATACAGTATAATAAAACGCCACCTCCCTTAGTCTTGTCTCCAATTATCCTATCTTTCCTTAACATTGTATATCCCTCAATTTCAAGTTCACTATCTGCAATCTCCTCATATGTCCATGATTCTGTTAACTCTATTATATCTGGTTTTTCTTCTTCTACATACAGTTCCAATTCTTCTCTTTTAACTGACCCTTTTCCGTCTCCGAGTTGCAACCCTGGAATCAGACTGCAACCATGCAGCCTGACTAAGAGATTAGGGATCAAAGAGGGAAGGCAAACCTGATTCCAAAAATGCCGTGCTGAAATTGGATGTGTCAGCCCGAAAGGTGCGTATATCGCAGCCTAGCTGTAAAGTATGACACAGCATCACAAACTTCCTTTTCAGGACAAAGGCAGAAGAAGCATAAGTTATACATCATGAAATTTCACAATTTATTATGTGAGTCTGCAATTTCTTAGCCACAGAAAATTCAAATTTTCAACGTGGAAGACATACATTTCTGGAAAGCACTCTTTCAGGTTTCATCCCAGGGTGGGAACGTAAGGCAAATGTTCCACTGTTATAATAATCTAGAATTCCCAAGAGCTAATCATTTAGAGAAGCTGATTAACGAGAAGAAGATCTGGAAAGTATAAAAGATCATGTTCCCTACAGATTATCTACCTGTTATAAAAAATAGTTGCCCATCGCAAAAGAAAGATGACAGCTGCATCAGACTTGTGCTGCAAAATATGTTCTCTTATGGCACTAAAGACCATTCCTTGAATGATATACCCTGCCGCATCTGAGACACACATGTGTAACAGTTCCAGCCAGAGCATTAGCGTTTAGGGCAGGGATGATGTGGTCGGCGACTCTGAGAACAAAGGTACCTGAATGTGTGCCACGGTCACTATCCATCTCGACACTACGCCAAGATCACTCACCGTCTGGATACTAAGTCAACAAAGGAAAACGGGGTTGGGGGAAAAAAGGTGTCTAGACAGGTAAGAGGCTAGGTGCTGACCACTGGCGTCCCGATTTGGGTAGTGTGGGATGAGTGACAGAGAGAGGCCAGCAGAGCTTGCTGCGACATTTTGAGTAACAGGAGGGCAGAGTGATTCGTTCCAATGGCAGCTGAATGGCTGGGTCAAGACATACCACAGAATGGCCATTGAACAGCTCTGATACTGCTTGAGGCTATATAATACTAGACAAAGTTTAGCTCGATCAGACTGGCCATGGAGAGAGAGAGAGATAATTTAGCTAGGAGTCTGTTTAGCTCGCCGACTTAATAGAAGAGTGATTGATAAGCTGTTTTTACGAATGTGTGAGAACAGGGTTACTGAACCAGCATACGCTTTCAAGTCTTGGTCAGTCGCTCTATAAGGTGTGTGTTGGGCGCCCTGTGTCTAAGAGAGGTCTAGATGTATGTGTGGTGTGTGTAGACACTGAGGGAACAATGTATGTTCCAGAACATGGGTATACGCAGATCGATTGAGTGCGTGATCATGTGTGAGTATACGTTGAATATATTGAATGTTTTATGTCCAGATTACCCGCCTGAGGGGATCTGAGTGTCACAGAATACAAACGTGAGGACGAGTTTTTGAGAGTCTGTTGAGGGTGCAGATGAGGGGAGGGGAGTGTGCGGCCAGAACTGGGTTAGATTAGTTGGGAGCAACATCAATAGTTTATGTTTATAAACTCCAAGTATCTATTTAGATTAAATTGTATTTCTTGTGTTGCTTGTATTTCATTGCACTCTCTTTAATAGTTGTTGTATGAGTATGATATAATAATAATGCTGCGTGTTATGTTATTTGCTGTGTGTGTTCGTGAATGATGTGGATGAGTTTGGTAACATTCTAGATAGAATAACCCCAGTGGAAACCTGGACTCTGCTACACATGTGAGGTGCCTGTTATTATGACCCTCAGAGCATATAAAAACAACAAATGAGACAGCCTCTTAGAAACATTTATTCAGACCAGTTATAAAATCATTGAGAAATATAATATTCCTGCCCATTGCAAAATACATGAGGAGGCTACTCTAGGAAACTAGCAGAAGAAGGGCAAAACAGAATTAGCACTGTAAAATAAGGAGGAGAAAGTCATTCACAAAAACAGGCAATGAGACAAATGTTGCAGAGAACACACCAAATCTGAAATAAATGAGTTGGGTCCACCTTTTGAAGAATAGGTGAATGGACAAAATTCAGACTACAAACCAATTAATACAAACTTAGACTCTTTCTGGTGGGAACACAAAATAATCCTGTGGCGGAAGGGTATATAAATAGTAGAGAGTACATTCTTCAACAAATCTGTCAATTCCATGAGAAGAGCAGAATGATAGTATGACCATCTCCAATCCAGCTGATGGATTGTCTAATGCAGGTTTCTCAACCTGGTGCTTGCGAGCACCACGGTCCTCGGAATGACATTTGGTGCTCGTATGATGAAAGTAAAAAAAAAAGCATGACTGACTGTTTCATATCTTCAAGACTGTTTATGTGTAGCTACAAGCGACTTCTCCTTGGACATCACTGAACTTCTGAGTGGCTTTACGTGTAGCTACAAGCGACTTCTCCTTGGACATCACTGAACTTCTGAGTGGCTTTAGGTGTAGCTACAAGTGACTTCTCCTTGGACATCATTGAACTTCTGAGTGGCTTTAGGTGTAGCTACAAGCAACTTCTCCTTGGACATCACTGAACTTCTGAGTGGCTTTACGTGTGGCTACAAGAGATTTCTCCTTGGACATCACTGAACTTCAGAGTGGCTTTACGTGTAGCTACAAGCGACTTCTCCTTGGACATCACTGAACTTCTGAGTGGCTTTAGGTGTAGCTACAAGCGACTTCTCCTTGGACATCACTGAACTTCTGAGTGGCTTTAGGTGAAGCTACAAGTGACTTCTCCTTGGACATCATTGAACTTCTGAGTGGCTTTAGGTGTAGCTACAAGCAACTTCTCCTTGGACATCACTGAACTTCTGAGTGGCTTTACGTGTGGCTACAAGAGATTTCTCCTTGGACATCACTGAACTTCAGAGTGGCTTTACGTGTGGCTACAAGCGACTGCTCCTTGGACATCACTGAACTTCTGAGTTGCTTTCAACTTCAAAGATGTTATTAACCCGCTGAGTGTTTTAAAAATGTATTGTTTTTCAAAAATGAAACCCATTAGATTATATGATGCTCGCACACTTAATATTACACGTGAATGATGCTCGCAATCTTTAAATGTTGATAATCCCTGGTCTAATGAATATGAGAGAACATATTGAAAGAAATAGATGTGCTTATCTGAGAGTGAACGATGACAAAGAAGCTTTGAAGGTAAAAATCAGTAGAAAAATTAAGCTTGGATATTCCAATGTCTAATCCCTTAGGATCTAGAATAAAATATGTCTGTCCCCTAAGAAAATAAAGATCTCTGGAATAAGTTTGAATGATAAAAAATGTATAAGATACAAAATTTATATTAGAACAAAGTTTATATGATACAAAGTTTGTATGTTAACTCGATCTTGTAAAGTTATCGTGTGAGTTCACTCTCTAGACAAGCCAGGATACATCAGGTTACTTCATAGACAGGTTCTTCTTCTTCTTCATCGTACGCTGTTTACAGCGATATTTACGTTGCACTGTTTTATTTTGTTAAGCCAGTGGCTCAGTGCATCCGATTTCAACAGGCGTTTCTGTAGGGTTGCCCTCCTTAGCCTTTGGCTGTCCCCAGCCTAACTGCAAGGCAGCAGTTGTTTTTGGTCAGAGTTGTCTCTCTTTGGGAAGTTGTCTTGCAGGACTATCGAGTCTTCCCCACTCGTGTCTATAGGGTTTGGCAATGATATTATATGATGGACTATGTACTAGTTTGTACTATCCCGGAAGAGAGGCAGTCCAGTGTGACTGTGTCCCAGGATCGTCACGTCCTGCCAGAAACGTAGCATATGCATGTGAGTGAGGTATCTCTTTGCTCCTTGTATTTTCTCGGCTCATCTGCAGTGATGGTACGCCTAGCATTCCACGCCAACTTGGAGGTTGTCACAATAGGGCAGGAGGAGCAATGTCCGCTGGACTGTATCTCTTCTGCGTCCATTGGGATGACTGATAGCAGACAGAGGTAAAGAGCAAGGCAGGAGTGCATTTATCCAGGTGCATTTCTGCGGCTCGACCGGGCCGGGCTGAGACGCAAGCCCCAGCCATGTCGTAGCCTCCCATCACAGCGGTGCTGAGATTTAGGAAGGGGTTCTGGCTTAGAGGCGTTCGGCCGTAGTCCCTCAGAAGGTAGCTTCGCACCATTGGCTTATCAGCCAAGCACGTGGACCAAATGTCAGCGACCTGTGATTTCTCTCGAAGGAGTGCATTTGACCAGGGAACAAGCCTGGTCACGGCACGGAGATGGTGTTCGCCTGGTGTGCGGACATATCTCATGATCAAGGGTTGAGTCTCAGCAGTTCGCAGTGAGGTAGCTACTCTACTGTTTAGGACACCCCGACCGAGAACTAAGTCTTCTACAAATGGTTTCATACCTCATCGCTGTATGGGGTGAATATCGAGCAGCTTCCCGCCCGCTTTGATCGGCGGACGGCAGAGACCTCTTTCTGCGCTCGACCGGACGGGGCTGGAGCGGGAGCCCCAGGTCCCCACCATGTCGAAGCCTCCCTTTGCAATCGTGCTGAGCTTTTGGGCGGGATTTTGGCTTAGAGGCGTTCGGCCGTAATCCCCCACCTTGTAGCCTCGTGCCGTTGGCTTATCAGCCTAGTACGTGGACCAAATGTCAGCGCTCCTCTCGAGTTGAGCAGGATTACCGTAGTAACGCCCTGTCATTAGTAGGGTAAAACTGACCTGTCTTCCAAGGGTCTATTTCCAGCACACGTTCAATATTTGACCGGACGTATCAATATAGGGCTTTTTAGTTTGTCCATAGACAGGTTCGACTTAACAGTGTTGTGGTCGCTGGACAAAGCAATGCACTGTGATCTTACCCATCCATTCATGGGAATACAAATGTCCGCAGTCATAAAGATATAACCCCTCCAGAAGTATTGGCACTCTCAACAAATGCAATGTTTAAACATTAAATAAACAGGATTAATCAACAGACACCTTTCAACATTATAATTGTTGAAAAACACAATTATTTAAACTTGTAAATGATAATTGATTGGTAAACGGTTTATTATGAATTAATGTATTATTTATTATTAATCAAAACAAATGTTTTCTCAACATTTCCGTTTTGAGAATTGCTTTATAATTGACTTGAAATTGTCAATTGCCTTCGGGATGTATTGTCCTTGCACATGAGTGTGACTCACGGCCTCAATGTGCTGCAAAGCTGATTCTTTTCAAGTTTTTCATTTAAAAATGAACGCTCCCTGTACATTTGGCCACCATCACGCACATCAACATCCTGAGAACGCTTTCAAAATTAGGAAACACTGTCCATTTTTTTCAATTATTTTATAAGTTTATTGAAACTACAACAATGTGTCTTGCCCCTAAATTTAAATGATTCATATTAGATAGGAAAGACTCCATAGTCCAGTGAAGCAACTTTCCTAGAAGAGAAATCTCTTATATCAAACAGCATATACCTTGTACGTGAGCTGGGAACAGTTAGAGGCTAGGGAAGCAAACAAATGCATGCTGAAGACGGATATACTTGGCAATGCCACCTGCTTCATAAAGACAATACACAGAAAAGACTGTTGGAGCCATTGATATGTGTGTTTGATGGTGAACTATGGATACGAAGATAAAGTCTGTTCATGTGTTAAAGAAACAGGAAATGGTCCACTTTAACATTGGTGGCATGCAGTCAGAAGTAAATAACCAACGCCTAACGATCTACCCTAGAATACATCACATCTTTTTTTCCTGGCGATCAAGAAGGAGAAGATTATGTCTTCATCATGTCTAACATGAATTCATTACTCCAAATGAAGTTTCTCAGCCGTCAATTGTCACATGTCAGGAATAAACTATGCTAATATTAGTCGTAGATCTGACCTCTACACTAAGTTTTGTTTCTATATTTAATTGTAATTAGCGCAAGATTAGATAACGTCGTTTTATTTACTTATTTGATCCACTTATACCCTGGGATAAATGAAATTTCTTTACTTATTCGATCCACTTTTACCCTGGGGTGAATGAGTTTTCATTTCGTTTTCTTGTGGCTAAAATTTTCTACATGATGATGAAGACAGTCACATGTCCAAACGTTCTTAGTCACCTTTTATGTTTTGCAGGTAACAGGTAAACTATTCCTTCCTTTCCGTTGGGGCCATGAGAACATTGTGTTATACAGATAGGTTGTGACAAATGGGATACCTACTTTGTGACAATTTTGGAAACATCATTACATTGAGACGCGTAGAGCAGTAATTAGCGAGCTGGCTTCGCATCTGAGTGGTCCTGGGTTCATTCCCCAGTTTAGGAGGAAATGTATTTTCAGACCGCAACGGCACCTGGGTCAATCCAGCCTTAATTAAATGCGTACATGTTTGATCCGGGAAGTTAAAACGGTGAGAAAGAGGAGTTGGCTACCGCCCTCATATAGCCGAGCCTTTGAAATGTGAGATCGCCAGACACCTCACACTCCTACGGCAGTAATGCTATTGGTTACTTTACTTTACTGTGAGTGAATATGAAACCAGGTGTCTAGCAACTGTATTAAAGGAAATGCCATCTTCGATGTGTGATACAATACAGTTCGATAAGTCGGTTTTCTTTGACAGAAGGAAGTTCGTTTTCAATGTGTAAGAACGGATTTGTTGATGAGTACTGGGGACTTCACCCGAGATCTCTCTTGTGTGTCCGAAATCAACACATTTCTCTTTAATTAAGTAAAACACATTTTTCAACTTCATTAAAGATATAGATGTGGTTCGCTGGTTCCGATCGAGCATTTTTACGTACCCTAGCAGGACAGTGAGTACACTTAAAGAACCCAAAAATTACACTATTTGAACCAGATGGGACACTTCATAGACCCCCCCGAAAGGACACTTCATAGATCCCAAGATGAGAACCACTGCCCTACACTTTTACTTCACTTAAACGACGCACCACTTTTAAACCCATACGTATTTCTCCTTGTTACCAAACAAGAACAGAAAACTTAAATATAAACACCGAAACTATGTAACCACGCCTGGCGTGACGCCTTCCCCTCCCCCGAACGCTGTGTCTTGGACTGCTCACCTTTCTCCGTTATCCCTGAAACCTCTATTTTTTTGGTATCCGGTCCTGGCTTCGTATCCATGGTTCTGGAATGAGTGCTCCATTTCTTTACAAATTCCTTGACCTTTTAATTTAATGCCACTTGCTAAAACAGATATGATTTCATTTTGAAAAGCATGGCCAAAGTAATGAGGAAAGTGACTTAGCAGCTTGAGATTTTCTTACGCAGTGAGATAAAGGGGTCAAAGTGTGCCAACATTTCTATTGCCTTTAAAAAGTTCAAATTTTTTTCTTCGTGTTATTTATCCTTTTGTCCCATAAAAGCTCTCTGGAAACTAGACAATTACAATGATTCTCTCAATACTCGCTCCCAGCGTCCTTTTTTCAGAATCAAAGTATCTTTTGTTGTTCTTTATCAATGACACAACTGCTGTCGAGTTCTGTTTTTAATTCCTACCACGTTTTACAGTTTTGCATATATTCTACACCGGCTTTGTAAAAGATCTCGAGCCCGCCGAAAGATTTCCGACCCGAAAATTACGAGACCAAGGAGTTCAAGGAGTTTCAGAGTCGCGATCAAGACATCGGACGCTGGGTCGGTTTTAGAACCTATGCAGTTATGGGCAACTCAAGTTCGGACCTTTGAAGTACGAATGTTCGGGACCCAAACGGGTAAAACAGGATGAACTGTGCACAATGTGAAAGACGCACGCAACATTTCTCGCCAGTGTCGTTGCCACCTCTCTGCTAATCAAGGTAGACGAAGATTGACCATTACGTCACAGATTGACACCTCTATGCGAGTCGGGTCGTTCATCCAGATAGGGATTTGAGTGGATAACGTTTTCTAGCATCAGATCCTTTTGTCTCTGACGGATCGCAAGATTTAATGGTGATTGGTCTGAGTAAAGAAAGTCTGTCCGTTAATAATGCGAGCAAAGACGAGAGATCATTATTGAAAACGATTTATTCAGATATTCTTAAAAATGATTAATTCAATGTAGGGAATAGCGAGCGGGCAGTCTCCCGGTAAAGCCATACAGAGATAGAGATGAGCCCAAGTATATTCTGAATGATTTAAGACATTCATTCATTGAGAAGTGAGGAAGCGGTCAGATCTCACAGGACAAGAACAGGTGCAGGTTATTTTCAAGCTCAACTTAAAGGCGAGACTGCCAATTGTGACCATTGCGTCTCGTAGAGCCATACAGAAACACCTAATGATCGTTATACATTTATATCGTCATACTATTGTTTCATCCATCAAGCAAACAAATTGTTAGCTGAAGCACAGAGTAGTTTAGAATAGAAAAAAATAAAGCTAGAAGCAGCATACATATCTAGAGGTAGTGAGATACTGACCACAGAATCTAACACTGGGTTGTTATGTAACGAATCAACATGCGTGCATTTGCACCATACGTCTCAGTAGTTAGAGTTTTTTTTTTTTTTTTTGCTTAAATGTTTGCCTCGCTAGTTTCTACTGGCGGAGGCGCGCCATTTTCCACCCCAGACCGTAGTCAATTGGGCGATATCAGGACGCATAAACCAGTGCTTGGATGCATGTGTGCATCTGTATGTACCTATGCTAGGTTTGTGCGCCCTCAGAAGCTAGCCCAACCAAAGTGCAATGGAAGGGCTTTACCACGAGGGCGCGTGTGAAAGTTGTGCAAGGGTGTGACTGTGGGACAGAGTCAAATGAAACAGAGTGAGGTGAGAAGAGAGAAGAGTCAGTAGTTAGAGTGGGCAGGGGGCAATAATCTTAAGGATAGCGTTAAAACTATGCATATATGAATGAGGTGCTGGATCAATGGTAAGGAAAGGGTGAAGAAATTCAATAAAAGTATGTTTAACATTTTTTGATACAAAATCAAGCTGTTTTCTGTTAAGAAAAGTTATTGTAAGTGTGCCACGGTTGTGTAGGACTCAGTGTGCTAACAGTAGTTACATTCTGTAGTGTTGACGATGACCTAATTGTTATGTCCCGTGGTATGTGTCCTACTGCATATATGTAATTGCAAAGATCTGTTACTTGATCAACTCCAAATTCTTGCAGTGCTTCTTTCATTTCTATGGTAATGTCATCTGGTCCAGTCGCTTTCATTTTCATTATTCTAATAGCTCTTTCAACTTCTAAATGAATTAAAACAAACTAAATACAATGCGACAAAAAGCTCGAAAAGTTGGGGATAGTATTAGTAAAGGACAAAGCAAGAAATATGTTGTTTGAGACAACAGAAATAACAAAAAGAAGGGCGGAATATGTTGATGTTCTCTATCGTGATGAAAGATGCAGTAAACCTGACTAAAAGATACAGCAGGACCGTCAATTCTTAAAACAATAACTGTACTATAAGAGTATAATGTTCGTTACCACTGCGATACGATGTGTAGCTAGATAGTAGAGAGAAGGTGAAACAATCATATCATGTGACTAGTATCATGTGTCAAGCAACGAACTGTCTCATCCAACATCCATAATACAACCATATATGGTACCTCACCTCAAACGATCTCCTAGGTTACGGGGAAGAAGAAGAAGAGATATACATTCAGAGACTTGCAACCCACAGGTCAATAAAAATGAACTGATTCCACCACTCATGCGGCTCTCGGGATAGTTTGAGTTTGACATTCCTAGTTTAAGAAATACTTTCACATACCAAACAACGGAACGGAAGTGAAGTAATACAGAATTGAGAGTCTATAACCAAGGGACTCAACGTAACGAACACATAATAACGTTTGTTTTTCCGTTTGCTGTTACTATTTTATTAAATATGTATTTTAACCATTTTTCCTCCTCGAATTCTCCGGTTAAACTTTCTAGTCGTAATGGTAAACACCAGAGTAACATCCCTTCAAAGAAAATGTCGGACTTCGACTGGCCCTGGCAGTACAAATTTCCTCCGTTTTTTACGTAGGTTCTTGTTGTTTCAACATTTTAATATTTATATACGAACAAAGAAACAACAATTTATAATCAAGATAGCTCAATCACATGCAGGTACCAAGACAGTATATGGTGCCTCATAAAGAAAAGATGGTAAAGTGTAAAGATGACTAAGATTAACCAAGAAGATTTGATTTGTGAAATTTGTCAAATTGCCGCTTGCTCGTACATAACAGTACATTTTTAACAAGACAAGACAAGTCAACACTTAACTACACGACAACAGCTTCACAATATTAACAACGTACACAGACAGTTTCTCGATTTTAAGAAGGCGTTTGATAGGGTATGGCATAAAGTGCTTTAAAGCAACCATGAAAATGTATAAAACCGAAAAACCAACGGAAATAATAAATATATTTTTATAATTAAATGTCCTTGCTTGAACACCTGTAAAGTAAAGTGTAATATGAATTATGATGGTATGACAAGGGGTCCAGCGCAGTTCTTGTGAATGGGAGGCGAGGGGACTGGTTTCACACATTATTTGGTGTGAGACAGGGTTTTACATTCTGTCAAACTCTTTGTAATATATTCCTTGACGGAATTATAACTTGGATGTCACGTTGGTACTATCCAAGATACTCTGATAAGGATTAAGGGGCTGAACGATTACCAACCTCAACGGGTTGGCGAGCACAGTAGCAGAACTCCAGGAATGGGTCAGAAGGCTCGATGAAACAGATCTTGACTAGGGTATGGAGATAAACGCTAGAAAGACAACATTAATTACCAACAATGCCAAGGGCTTCTACAGTAGGATAAAAGCTAACGGTCAGAGCCTCAAAGTGGTTGACTGTATTAAATATCTAGGGTCGATTGTCAGTGATGAAGGATCAAAATGTGAGGTGTTGGCCAGAATATCACAGACAATAGCGGCACTTGCACGGTTTAACAAAATCTGGCAAGATAAACGGTTAGCACTATGCACAAAAATAAGATTAATGCATACATTGTCCTATTAATATTCCTCTATGCTTGTGAGACATGGACAGTTACAGCTGACCTTCAGCGAAGGATACAGGCCTTAGAGATGAGATGTTTCCGAAGACTTTTAAACGTCACATACAAAGATTGAGTTACAAATGAGGAAATACGAGATAGAATTACAACAGCAATAGGGCCTTTTGAAGACCTCCTGGCAACTGTCAAAGAAGGAAAATTGCTTGGAATGGTCACATACCGAGATCAAATGATCTTGCAAATACGATCCTGCACGGAAAGGTGCAAAGCAGATGACGAAGAGGCCGTCTCAGAAAGAGGTGGGCGTACAACATAAAAGAATGGACCAATCTCTGACCAGAAGAGGCACAGGGAGCGGCCGCTGACAGAAGGGGGGCGTAGGATTGTGAGGATGTCTTCATGTGTGCCCCAATGACCTCACCAGTTAGGGATGACCTGACCTGACAAAGACAGTGAAACTTACATTAAATTACAAGTCCATATCAGAGATAGCCATACACCGTACAAGAAGTGCGACTCAGAAATAAAAATCTAGATACCTCAAAGCATTCTTGATTTTAGATAGCACAACTGAACTATGGTATGGCTTTTAAAATTCTTGTTAGACTATGTGTCAGGAAGTCAATTTTTCCTTAACTGTTGTTGTATGGTTTCCACGGAAATTTGTTTTTCAGTATTATAATTATAATAATCCCAGTCCTGTTGTATGGAAGCTAATGAATGTGAATGACTGAGTTAATAAAAAGCGAGCTAAAAAGTAAAATCAGTTTTAGTTTACACAAGTTATTATGGAATAAAATGAAAATCTATGCATTGTTATCATTGATGAAGAAAAAGCATTTAATAGGGCAGACAGGACTAATCTTTGGAAGATTATGCTGTACAAGGCTAGCTTCTTGATAATGGCAGAGCACTCTATTGTTAGAGTATAAACGTCAGAATGAATGATGGCGTCACAGATGTTATTGAAATCACAACTGGGGTGAGACAAGGATGTGTGCTTTTTCCTCTGCTGTTTAACATCTGCATGGACAAAATCGCGTCAGATACCAGTCTAATGGAGACGTCTGATGCAAAAAGAACTCAATACATTAATTATTCTTCGTAGATGATCAGTACATCGATTAAAATAAACTGCAAAATCACATGAATCTGCTTGCGACTGCCTGTGGTAAATACAATATGCAAATTAACAGGATAAAACAATAAACTATAAGGATCTGTAGAACACCTGGTCCACTTAACATAAATGTAAATGATATTGCTTTTCAACAGGCCCATGAGTTCAAGTATTTGGGCAGTGTTTTTTCGGCGGACAGTAGGATTGACAGGAAAATTTAAACCAGGTGTCAGAAAACATCTGTAGTAACTTATCAGCTGTCACTACTGTTTTAGGCACCTAAGCATCAGTTTGGCAACAAATCAACAGCTGATAAACAATATATTTATGCCGACTCTGCTACCAGTGCCAAACATGGCCTCTGTCCAGGGCATGTGAGAGCAGAATTTTGATGTGTGAAATGAAGTGTTTGAAGAAGGTCAACGGTGTTACCAGGAAAAACAATACGAATCAATGACAACATTTGCAGAATGGTCGGCACTACGTCCTGTGCGGAACACATTTCCAGGCACAAAATATGTTGGTTTGGTCATCTCATGAGAATGTACCCTTATCAACTTCCACTGATGGCTTACAATGCTGGCAGATCTGGCCACAGGGCAAGAGGGCAGCCGTGAGGCAGGTAGATAGATGACAGAGTGATTGTGCAGCGGCACAGACTGACATTGACCTAAGCAACGCACTTAGCACAAGACAGACGACTTAAGCTTCCCACAATGCTTAACAGCATAAGTAGTAAGAAAACTTACTAACTGGTACTGTAGAATCAGACAAAATAAATAAATACAGACTAGAAATATGAAGACATCACAAACAATGCAGCAAAACAATCCGCATAAGTCAAGCAAATAAACAATAAATAAGCTTATGAGATCACCAGAGTAACAAGTATAATTTAACATAAAAGTGTAAACAAATCACGTAGACAGCTTAAACAAAGATGAATGAGAAAATTCTGTCAGATGTGTTTGTAACTATAAAGATTATCACAAAATAAGAAACACTCCATGTTTAAAAAAAAAATTATAAGTCGTAAGTTCGAACTTACTGCAACAACAGGTAGAGTTTATTATAACAAGTAGATGCAATTAGAAAAGTTCTAGACAATTTAACACTATGGCTTACAAAATGTTGGAATAGCAGAATAGCACCGGTGAAATACTATTCCAGTATTTGACTATCTATTTTTATCTTCTAGTAACTCTCCAGTTACTAATGGATTACCTGATAACAGAGAAAGCTAAGATCCTCGACAGGTGAAGAGAACATTTCTGCAACATACTTAACAGTCCATCATCCATATATGAAGAGACCATCCAACGTATTCCCCAGGTAGAAATGAACATGGCTATGGATGAACTCATCACTGAAGATAAACTAGACAAGGCCATCAAAGCTCTTTCTCATGGAAGAGCCCCTGAAGCTGACGCAACACCAGCAGAGGTATATACAGCAGCGGTAACATACCTCACCAGGAAGCTCACTGAACTCTTCTGCTTTATGTAGGCTGAAAGAGTAGTCCCACAAGAAATGAAGGATTTGTTAGATACAACATATCTACACGAAAAAAGGTAATCGCCAGGAGTGCGATAATCACAATGGAATTTTGCTGCTGTCTATTTCCGGCAAAACCTCGCGTGCATACTGCTCAATTGCCTGAACAAGCATTTTTAGAGCTAGACCATCACGTCCCAGAGAGTCAATGTGGATTCAAAGCTGGTTGGGGAGCTAGACATGATATTTGCAATGTGTTAGCTACAGAAGAAATGTTGAGAACAAAACTGTGATCTGTATACTACAATCATTGACCTCACAAAAATATTTGACACGGTCGGCAGAGGCAGGCTATGGCAGATATGTCCAAATTCGGCTTCCCTGGTAATTTTTGTAACTGGTGAAGAGCTCAATCTGAGCATGTGTACTTGACAACGGCTAGACCTCTACATCATTCAAGGTCAACAACGGCGTGAAACAAGGATGTGCACTTGCCCCAGGCCCTGCTACCATGATATTGTCAGCTATGCTGATGCATGCTTTCAAGGATACCAAGTACGACATACCAATTAAGTTCTGTATGGATAGTAGTCTATTTATTTCCTGCAGACTGAATGAAATGGATGCCTTCAAGGATACCAAGTACGGCATACCAATTAAGTTCTGTATGGATAGTAGTCTATTCAATTCCTGCAGACTGAATGCGAAAACCAAAGGGGTGCGCAACACGATATGCAAACTGCTGTTTGCAAACGGCTGTAATGAACAGTATCTCAGAACGGAATATGCAGGAGGGCATGGACCAAAAGGCACCTATGTCTCAGCTCTCGCTGTAAACAACAACACAAAATAATAAAACGTTTTTTATAAAACGTTTTTTACAGGATGAATAACCAAGAAGATAAATGATTCAAACTATATTCACTTTCAAGTGTATGATCTCTGTTTAATGTATTCATGTTTTTGTTTGTCAGGATTCAGCCAAATATTGAAACTCGCAAGAAACAACTGGAGGCCTGGTGCAATCTTGTACTGAGTTACCAGAAACAGATAAAAAAGTACCACTTGGATGTCACAGAAGCACAGAACTCAGAACTGTTTTACAACAAGCAGCTGAACAGTAAGTCTTTTTTTGTGTTTGCATGTTGGGATAAAAGTCAAGTCTTTCTGGAATGAAAATTTGCATTGTTTTGTCCGAAATTATCATTCCATGTTCTTGACATGCATATAGTAATCATTTTTTTACTATTTTCATGATTTTGCATTTCTATATTCTTGACATATGAACAATAGTTTTTGACAAGTATTCATTGTGTTATTCTTCCCACCAAGACAGTAAGGTTTGACTATTTTGCTTTGTTTTTAGCTTCTATTATCATGTTTTTCCATTTTCTTTTGAGGACGACTTTCACTTGATGCAATTTACACAGTTCTAGAGGAGCTTAGGAAAAGAGGTAAGCATGATTTTATTTTGCCTAACAAAATGTAAATAGTAAGAAGATATTGTTCATGGCTTTATATTTTTATGCCATAATTCTAATGATAGCACGATTAACCTCACAAGAAAGGATCAGAGCACCATTTACCAACTAAGAATACAATGAATTCCACTTGTCGTAGAATGCCCACAAGGAGTAAGATTACTCTTTTGTGTGCCCTGAAAAAACATTAAATGGCGGGTTTCTGTAGCTTTCCTCACATCCCAAGCGTGCTGATGACGGTGGACCGGGGTCCTCAAGGCAGTTTTACAATGCTGACTTCATCTGTATGTCGCTCACTACTACTGGGATCACATCAATTCCCCATCTCGTTAGCCAAGGCTGCAGTGAAAATAGACTCTCCAAGGAGGACTACGAGGTGGGGGTCTTGGCCAGTATATTTTGCCTGACCCTGACTAACATGTTTGATCAGCAGTATGTTGGGCCTGATCAGATGTCTTCCTCCCCATATATCCCACTAAAAAAAACCATATGGGCCGCAGGATCCTTCTTATTCAACACATTCCAGAGTGCCAACTGTGAGCAGGTCCTCTTTTGGAAGGATTAAGGACATATTACAGAAACAGCTGCAATGAATCTGTATAGTTGAATTCCCTGTTGTCTTCTGGGAATACCTCCAGGTTTGGTAGCGGGAATGTTCTGACAATGTATGACAATGTATGAACCGTGCAAAGATTGCCAGTTAAGTTACGATCCTCCACCAGCGCCATTTGCAGTGGCTTGGTCACATGTGCAGAATGGAGGATGGGCGATTACCAAAAGATATCTTATGTGGAGAGCCGACCACGGGCAAGCGAAACAAAGGAAGACACTTCCTCCGTTACAAAGATATTTGCAAGCATGATCTGAACGCATTGGATATGAACACCTTCAACTGGAAGGAACTTGCCAAAGACAGACCCGGCTGGAGGCAGGCTTTATGTGTTAGTCTGCAGGCAGGGGAAGACAAGATGCGTGAAGATGCAGACGCCAGACGTGTGCGGCGAAAGCAAGGGCAACAACTAACTGCCCCCTCTCTAGCGTGAAGTCCATTGTCTCTCGAGACTGACAGGATGCCAATCAACAACCTGCCATTTCAGATAGTGGAGTATATGTCCAGCATGACATTTGGTTTACCCTAACCTGTCACTCCAGATTAAAGAGTATAGGTCCAACATGACATTTGGTATACCCTAACCTGTCACTCCAGATGGTAGAGTATAGGTCCAACATGACATTTGGTATACCCTAACCTGTCACTCCAGATGGTAGAGTATAGGTCCAACACAACATTTGGTTTACCCTAACTGGCTGTTAGGGAGGCTTGAATCCAATTATTTGCTGTACAATTTCAATACCAATGGTTTTTCTACATGGTGTTGCCAGCTCTATACATAATCCTCCTTAATCACCTCTTATGATATACTGGAAAGGAAATAGTGGCTTTATTCTGTTTGGCCTGGGGGGGGGGGGGGGGGGGGGGGGCATGTTACTAAAGATAAATGTTTTCGCAAGTGATACTAAGTGGGAGCTTTATGTGGGAAAAAATTCAGGAGTAAATATGTTTAGAGGTAAAGATAAGAACTAAAGAGAAGTGTTGAATATTGATGGCCAGATTGTCAGTGAAATGGTATAATGCTTCATGTTTTAGGCAACTTGGAATGGAAGGACAAAAATCGATCATCATGTGTGTTGGTGTGGAGGACCCCTGCAGAATGGGGGAAGATTATATATAACTGGGTGAGTTTTGTGTGTACAACTGAGTGAGTTTTGTGTTTATAACTGGGTGAGTTTTGTGTGTATAACTGAGTGAGTTTTGTGTGTATAACTGAGTTTTGTATTTATAACTGGGTGAGTTTTGTGTGTATAACTGGGTGAGTTTTGTGTGTGTAACTGGGTGACTTTTGTGTGTGTAACTGGGTGAGTTTTGTGTAAATCACGGTGATTATGTGAATATGACTGGTTGAGTAATATATGTATATATCTATATGTATCTTGGTGAATTTGTGTGTATAACTGTCTGGTACCTATTTGCAGCTAGATAGATTTGCACATGTTGAGAATTAGTGATTGAACCAAGTCCCACCGTCCATCATAGATGATGATGGCATAATTAATTTTGCTAGCGCTATTTTTTTTAAGGATTAACTGCACTGCCTTTTATCCTCACTCTCTCGTCTCGTGCCGCCTGACCCCAGTGGCAAGTCAAGGACAAGATGACTAGGGGGCGACTACGAGATGCAGGGGACTCCGCATCAAGCACCCGTGAAAAAGACGGCAGAGTCCGGAGTCGAACCCACACCACCTGATCATGAGGCTGACGGCTTAACCACTTCGCCACGGAATCCCCTCAATATGTGGAACACAACATTGGGGATAAAAACTGCAATGGTAGTCTTTTAAAATTGTTTAAATTTTGAATGCGAGACATTAATGAGGCTCACAATCAAAACTTGCTTGTGTTTGGTATTCATGAAACAGCATAGTTTTCCCCGTACAGAACATAAACCCATTTTAAAAATGGACTTGTGAAAGCTGGATACACTGGACCATTAGGCACAAACCTCTGTATAACATACACTGCCTCAGGAAAAAAATGCAAACGCCCGAACAGAAATAGTTACCATAAAATGAAAATAGTATGTAGTGTCATGTGCATTGATATGCCTTCTCTGATATCGTTATAAATATGAAACATTTGTTGTCCAGATATCAGCACAGTCCATGAACAACACAGTGTGTACACTATATGAGCTAACCAATGGGGAGGATAGTGAAGGTCAAGGTTAGTACATTTATATTGCTGTTCAAGGTTAATATCATTTCACATGTGGTTTTCCAGGCGAGAAGGGTGAGGTCCTCTGTTTTTACTAAAAATAGACATGGTTGTTTAAAGTTGTAACTTGTAATCCTGGTATTCAATCAGACATTGGATGTCTGATGCCAGGTAGCCAGATGTCTAAATATATATCTGTCCTTTGTCTTGGAGAACCAAATGGTACCAAGAACCTCTTGCAGACCATCTCTCCATCTCATTGGAGGACGTCCTGGAGGCCATTGAAAGTTGTGGGGCCACCAGTTCATAACTCATGTGTCTATCGGGTTGTCAGTCAAGCGTATAATATGACCCGCCCATCTGTATTTTCTTAACGCTGTATTCACGACGTCGTTGAAAGTAGTCTGTTGCCTAATTTCAATGCCATGTATGCAGTCTCATAGTGAGACTGACAGTGTTCTTCGCTCCATCACTCTTTGGGTCACTCAAAGTCAGCATTTGTTTTTTGGAAGTTTCAGACCTCACAGCCATATATCATCGCAGGAATGACCACAATGTCAAGTTTGGGAAATAAAATGCCATCAAAACTTGTACAGCCTCTCTGTGGAGCAGAGGTCTTCAATAAATACATGCCACTGAACACAGTCATGTACACATGCATACAATGGAATGATTTAGAGCAGACAGAATGTATAGTGTACAATGCAGGAGAAGTCTGTGACCTATGTTTGGTCGTCCCTTGTATATGTCTACTCAGTGCAGTGTCTGCTACCTCCATTTTTAACCATTTAAAGTCCTTCTTCTTCGTTTGTTCATATCTCCCACAATCAAGCCCTGAACAGAGCTTTGCAAGCAGCAGGATGTAGTCCAGAGAATGGAATGCGTTGTGTACACTAGTTTACAGCTTGATATTTGCACCTTTTGGTCTGACACATCCGTCTTTGGCAGAATTTAAAGTCCTTTTTTTTTTGGTAGATTTATGTTTTACAGCACCAAACAAGTGCTACAAATCTGCAAGTCAATTTTTCTTTCGTTAAAATAAAAAAAACATATTATACAAATTATGGTTCAAAGACATATGGCTGAAATATATATATATATATATATATAATAACGCAGATATACAGTCCAAAGGGTGAGTAAAACAACAAATAATTATTTTCCCCTCCAATGTAACTACATCATAAATAGTATTACCACAGTCACTTTTTTTCTGTTTCCCATTGAGAGTTTGAATCTGACTTTTATTGAATATCCCATTTATGAAAGCCTGTACCAATTTGGTTGTTGTTTTTGTTCTCCATGTTTCAGAGCTTTACAGTAGAACAGACATTACATTTGAGATAAAGATTTGCACTTTTGTGTTGGACTTTTTGAGGATGTTACTTATCTACTTTTTATGTTATTATCCTTGTTGGACAAATCAGGCATCATATGGGGATTTGATGGCATTTTAAGAACGAGATTATTTAAAATAGGTAGGGATTGGAGAGTTACACAGAGGGAATCTTTGCAGTCATTACCTTCTTAATGTTGGAGAACCTGCTTTGTTAATCTTTGCAACACAAAGTTTATCTCTTTTTATTTTATCCTGTTGCTGTAAGTGCAGCCACCTTGTTGATTAATCATCTATCTGTATCTATTTTATTTTCAGAGTTTCACGGTCTTGATAAAACAATTTTGATACGAGCATTAAAAACTTTAGAGGCTGAAGGAAAAGCTGAAGTGATGGACATTTCTGGAAGTGAAGGCGTGAAGTTCTTCTAGTGTTCGTAATTCTTCTAGTTTTGAAAGTAAGGTTTTGGAATTCATGAATAAATAATTGAAAACAATAAAATATTAAATTTTATGCCCTCTGTTGGTTATGATAAGTTGTTAGATTTGTAGAAGTACTTGGCTGTGGTCTCGAAGGAAGACATGATGAACTTCAGTACAGGTAGGTCTGGTTTCACGGCACTAAGTAAAGCACCATTTTATATTAATGCCTTGGTTTAACAAAAAATAGGGAAGCTGTTAGCCTAGTAGTTCAGGATGTTAATTTCATGACCACAAGGACATGCATTCAAAACATTGGCTTGGATTGGGTTTTTTTTCTATCGTAGGTGGAATAAAAACATAGTCTTTACTTGCAAGAGCTAGTGGCCTTTATTCCTTAGCCCTGTAAATCCTCCAGGTGTACATCAACAAAGGAAATAAATGACCGTAATGATACAAAATTTTACAAATGAAACAATGATAACATTTGATTTTGAAAACAAATATAGAAAAACCCATTTGAAAATTCACTGTTACAAGTATGAAGACTGTTTGAAAAGTTTCTGAACTATTTCTGTCCTACCTGGAACCTAGTCAGCATTGTTTTCTTCTAGTCAGCATTGTTTTCTTCATAATACTCCCCTCCTATATTAATACATAGCTCCCAACACCGTTTCTAATTCTCGGAGCAGTCCTTCCTGGTAAGAAATTTTGGAGATCACGTGTAAGTCCATCTGTGAAATGCTCTTAATTTCTTCAGTGGTCTAATATTGTCTTCTCAAGCTACATTTCAGTTTAGAAAATAGAAAAAAGTCTGCTGAGGCCAAGTCAGGTGAGTATGGGAGCTCTGGAAGCACACTTGTCTTCAATTTTACGAACAATTCAAGGAGCCATGTTGTGTAGGCTGGAACATTGTCATTGTGCAAGAACCAATAATTGTTTCTCCACATCTCGGGCCTTTTTCTCAGGACATTTTCCTTGATACATTTCAATTCTTCGTGATAGTATGAGCAGTTAACTGTTCTTCCGTATTGTAAGAATACATAGTGTGCAGACCTACAATAACACGACTTTCACATTCAACCTGACTTGCTGCATTTTTTTCGAACATGACAAATTCTTCCCAGCTGGCTGCAGGGACTGTATTTTTGTCTCAGTTGACACGTTTCATTGTCAATTATTATTTCATCCTGAAGTTGTCATCCTCGTTAATATGATCCAGAAGTTTGTGGAAACATGATTTGTTTTTCTGATCTTGTGTCAGAAATCATGGAATGCACTTTGCTGCCTGCCGATGCATTTGTAATTTCCCTGTTAGAATGTCATGGTGCGATCCTACAGAAATGTTGCATTCTTATAATATTTCCAGAACAAATAAATGAGAAAAAAATGTTTAAAGTTGATAAATATTACATTTAATCAAAATTTTAAAATGGGTGTGGTCAGATACCGCACCACGACGAGAACACAAACAAAACCTACGCTACTACCATTAGACCTTCATCAGGGACAATAAATAACAACAATGCTGAACTAGCAAATCATAGAAGAAGGGATGAATACATGTATGGGGGGGGGGGGGATGTCAACATATAAGGAACGAATGGTGTGCTTATCTGAAATAGTGTCTCACATCACGACTTATTGGGTCCATGGCTCAACTCTAAATGAAGGACATTGGTCTGATAAAGTGGCCATGACAGTGTAAGAAGTGAGTGGGAAAGAGCCGGATAAGCCAGTGGGGACCAATTTCGGAAAAGACAAAATAGTGAACCAAGTGGGGGCAACAAAAAGTAAAAAAGAAAGTGAAATAAACCGCAGGGGGAGTATGGGATTTTAATAAAAGGTATGGATCGATGACGATCGTCAGAGAAGCAAAATACTAGGTCTGTGACCTTATCTTGGTGCTCAGGATCATTGAAGTGGCTAGCGATTAGGGAACCCGTGCGATTGCAGATACCATTGAGGTGATGTCAGAAACGCTCATGCAATTCCATACCAGTCTTCCCAATGTATGTCATACCACACTGGCGGTAGATGATAGAATAGATGAGGTTACGAGAATTACATGTGAATCCCTCTTTGATGAAGAAGTCTGCTTTGGGAAAGGTAATGGAGCGAGAGAGGATGACATGATCCCAGGTAACGCAGCCACATGCATTTTTGCACGACCTGGTGCCTGGAAAAGCTATGAGGGCTAGTATGTAAGCGACTACTGACCAGCAAGTCCCTCAGGTTTCTGTCCCGTTTGTAGGCGACAAGGGGAGGATTGGGAAAAACTATACGACTGGCAGGATCAGAGTGAAGAATAGGGAGATGGCGGAATAAGATATCACAGACAGAGGTGCAATAATAGTGATAAGTGAGAACATGTTTCACACTGTCAGAGAGAGAGCGGTGAATGGGAATGAGGCAGTCAAGACGGGAGATAGGGAGAACCCGCTGGAGGGTGGAACCCGCTGGAGGGTGGAGGAGAGAGTGGTCTCAGGGTAGAGTCACTCGCGGACGAAGTCAAGCATCTTCGTGGGCCCTGAGAAGAAAGTCGTCGGCATCCTGATAGAGGCGTTCAAGGGTTGAGGATGGGAGGAAGTGTAGAGGAGGTAGTTGTGGGCATCAGTGGGTTTGTAGTAGACAGTGGTGGAGAGGCCTGAAGGACAGATAGAGACATTGATGTCAAGAAAGTGGACAGACGTAAGGGAAATGTCAGACGTGAACTTGATAGAGGGATGGAAGTCATTGACAAAGTCGATAAAGTTAAGGAGATCCTTCGCGGACATGTCAGTAATGACAGTCCCATCGACAATGTGTCTATAATACATCAAAGAAAAAGGGCCCTGATATTGAAGCCAGATCAAGTCATCCACAGTGAACCACTTCAAGTATCTGGGCTAAACGATCAGTGATGAGGGATCAAAACCAGAGGTGCTGTCTAGAATAGCACAGACAACTGCAGCGCCTGCACAATTGAAACATATTTGGAAAGATAAACGGCTATCCCTCGCCATAAAGGTCGATATTCCTCTACGCCTGTGAACCATGAACCATTATAACAGATCTCAGAAGAATACAGGTCATGGAGATGAGATGTTTTTGAAGATTCCTAAATGTCACCTACAAAGACCTATCACGAATGATGAAGTACGTCGAAGAATCGAGAATGCAAGTGGACGTTACGACGACCTCCTCACAATGATCAAAAAGCGAACGCTGGCTTGGTATGGCCACGTCTCGAGGTCCAAAGGCCTTCCAAATACGTTACTACAGGACACAGTACAAGGCTAATGAAGGCGGGAATGCCGAGAAAACGACGGGGAGATTACATCCATGAATGGACTAACCTATGACCCAAGGAGGCACAACAAGCAACCCTCGGGTCAGAGAGAGATGGCGCATGATTGTGGAGGTGTCAGCAGGGGCGCCCCCAATAATCTCAAAAGGTCATGGGATGAACTGAACTGTTATTAAACATCTCTTACTGTTTATAATATTTAAAATTGAATATTTACCTTTTTATATTTCAGACATTGTCCACACAGGACCACTGTAACCTCGCAAGCATAACATGCACTCAAGGATAATTTAGCATTAGGATAGCAACCTCATCTGGTAAAGCAGATTGCTGTAGACATCCCCAGTGCAAAAGCGTACATTTTAAGACAGGCTGTACAAGAAGCATGGCAGGAACAAGGAGAAATGTGTCCAGTACTTAGTCCTGTTCTGTCACGTACACTATTTGATGATCATAATGTTGTTTGTTCCATTTTTGGGGTTTTTGATTTGTATCACATAGCTTGATTCTTATAGTTTTGTTAGGCCTGGCTCTGTTACGCACATAATAGAGTAAAAGTTTTGTATATGGTTTTATATGCATTTACGAGTGAAGAAAAGACAATGTTCCTTTTATGGTAAGGACTTAGCCCTTTGAACCCGACCCACTGATATATTGGTGTGTTTATAAATATCCCATTATCGGAACAACCATTTTTGTTGGCGTCTCGCACATACCTTTATTTTAAGGCTTATATCGGGCGAGATGAGCTTAGATTTTGTGTAAAAATATAGGTGACATGAGAAAGTACACCTATTTCCAGAGTTACCTTACAAATGGCCGTGCGAATATTGAACATATATTGCAAAGTTTTTTTTTGGTTTTTAACTATGAAAAGGTGTCGCAATGTAGGGAAATGGCCAACTTAAAGGCTGACAACAAAACAAGCTTTTACATTTATTCTCGTGAATTTGTAGGCAGATTAATTTGATTTAAATGGGGATTATTGTGAAGAATAAATAACAAATTGAATCTGATAATCATTTGAATGATGAAATGTGTGAATTGGATTATAATCAAGCTTTGAAATTGTCCTGTCGCTGGTCCCTCTGGGGATCAGGCTACAGTCTGGGAGCACATCTATCCCACCTAATGTATCAAGTAAATTTGATAAAGGATGGTCTTCCACAAATATATTCCACAAGCCATTGGAGGAGTACTTGAAATGATCAGGTCAGTCAATTTGAGATAGAATAAGTAAAATTGAGTGCATAGTTTTGTCTGAGTGACTAGCTTTGTTCAATGACTGTCTGCCTATTATGCTCAGGAGCACAGAGCAATTTGTTTTTATGGACTTTGTTGCCAGGGTTCAAAGACTTAATGAGGCCCAACTGCATT
Organism: Ariolimax columbianus; assembly: GCA_036924085.1. Taxonomy (NCBI): domain Eukaryota; kingdom Metazoa; phylum Mollusca; class Gastropoda; order Stylommatophora; family Arionidae; genus Ariolimax; species Ariolimax columbianus. Next base: position 13,464,075 of record JAVGWX010000012.1, read on the forward strand.
ATTTGACTATTGAAAAATACTTTGCATGTTTGTCTTTTCTCTATAGGAAGAGTTACTTATGTGTCTTGTTACCAGAGGAATGCACATAGACTTCTTCTCTTTTGCCCAATATTTTTTGTGTCCATTGTGCTGTGGGCGTCCTGCATTATCTTCTAGTCCCGTTTTAATAATTGCTGTTCATAAATCTTCTAGCTGTGTGGCTCATAAGTATTTAGAGCAGGAGTTGACACCCAATGACCATTAGCTGAATTCCAAAATTAAATATGTTCCTTGGCCAGCAGTGGTCCTAAAATAATTTAAGTGAGCATTTAACACAGTCCAGCTCCATTTATTAGATGTGTGTCTTACAGTCCAGAGCAAGTACTACAACTTTGTATGTCAAATTTTTATTTAAAAAATAAAATAAATGAACATTTTACAGACATGTAATTAAATTTTGAATTTTTCTTCTTCTTCAGCGTTTGTCCTAAAAAGGATGTGCCGTAGTTTACAGCACAACTGCTATATCTACACCTTTCGACCTGATACATCTGATTTCAGCTGGTTTTTTTAGTACTTGGTTTGTCTTTCCACTGCGTTCCCTATCCCTTGGACAGACTACACTAGTGACTAGTGCAGCCTGTTTCCTGGACCGCCACTTGAAGGTTGAATAGGGTCTCGGTCAACTGTTTTGTACTGACCCTGATGCAAGCAGCCAGCTATGAGTTCCTGGCTGCAATCAGCTCATTCACTGCTGCACCTTGACCTCAAATTATCTATGACATGAAGTATTCATAATAAAAATATATATTAGTTTGAAACGTTGAATAACTTTAATGTGAACGGATAAATGCCACATGCATTATTTCCTTACTTGCAATGTGTATTTGTATTTTTGTGTTATTTAATAAAAAGCATTTCCATTATCACTTTCTTCTGAGTCACAGTTAGAGTTTAAATCAGACTTTTTATTGGATATCAACGTGTAATCCAGATGCATGATTATTAGTCTGATTAAATAATAAATACCTTCTCGAATGTTGAAGTCCAAATTCAATTGCACCAGAGGCACAAATTAACAGGTCCAACATATGTGTGAATATCAATGATTGTCTAAAACTCCATTAAACCAAAGCTACGCATGCACTTGATATTCCATCATACTTATGGCTATTTAGAAACCTGAATCACTGTAGCTTAACAACAGAGCATAACATGTGAATTAGATCTCAACTTTTGTCAAATCGGACATTCACTGATGTTTTGGTTGATCTCCATGAATGAGTACAACCTTGTTACTTTACAAGTAAATATTGTCAAAAATGTTTGGTTTTTACTTTGGTTATTTGTCTTTGCTTTGATCATTATAGTACCGTTTTTTACTGCTATGCTGTATTATATTGCCAACATTTAAAAACGTATGGAAGATGTGTCATATTATGTTGATGACATTGATATTCAATAATTTTTCATGTGAATAGGAAGACATTATATTATCAATCATTTATTTTTCATATGGAAGATTCTAAACCCTTAGTGTCATATTATATAAAAGGCAGTAATGCTTTAAGGTATACAAGATAAATAAATAAATATATATATATATATATATATATATATATGTATATGTGTGTTGTATGTGTGTATATATATATATGTATATATATATATATATATATATATATATATATATATATTATATGTATATATTATATGTATATATGTGTGTGTGTGTATATATGTGTATATATATATATATATATATATATATATATATATATATATATATATATATATATATATATATATGTAACTGAAATTCACATCCGTGTATAACCAGAACCTAAAAGGGGAACAAAGAATAGTAAGACTAACCTGTCAGGCATGTCATGAGAAGCCACCAAGAAAAGTATCCAAGGGGAAGCTACCCCATCTTGTAGAGTTTTTAAGCTACAAGACAAAGAAAAAAAGTCCTCAATGCCTCATGGTTGGAGAGAAGTGGCTAAGTCATGCCGTCACTGAAATTCATTGAAGACTTGCAAATAATTTATGTAATGTATCAAAAAGATCTAATAAACTATTTGAATCAACATGCAGTACATTCTACTTCTGCAACACCTGAGTGGTACCTGGGTTGAAAAGAATAGAACCGCTGTAGCCGTCCAAGGATGTTGCAAAAGGTAACTGAAGAGGGTTATGCATGCAGCTAACAACCTTATCATGCAAAACAATTGCTATTGAAACAGACCTTTTTAAATTCTTGGATAGGCTTACTACAATAGCGTACTACAATACTCTTGCCCCTCAAACTCTTTCCACATCACTCTTCCCCCATTTCCTAACCCATCTCAAAACAGATGCTGGCACTCTGTGTCAATAAGGTAAAGAAAATTGTAAGGAATCTCTGGCGCAGATGGATTGCACCTTGCACTTTCAGTCGAGCAAATTGGGTCATGGGTCATAGTAGTTGTTCTTCTACGTTCGTTCTCAATCTCCTGCTACCAATCCCTAAACAAAGCTTTGCAAGTAGCAGAATGTAGTCCCAAGAACGGAATGCGTTGCATCACTAGTTTACATCTGGACTGCGATATTTTCACCTTTTGGGCCAACACATCCGTCTTCAGCAGAGTCATAGTTCAAATTTGGTGTGTCCAAATGTAATGTAGCCAGTAAGTGTTCTAAGTGTAACTAAGCACAATTTGATTGGTGACGGTGGAACAGTGTTTAGAATTGTATAAACAAACAAACCGACAGACTTTGGATTTATAAACAGACTGATCATCTGGCTTTAGCTTAGTCTGATAGTAAACCACCTACACTGGGAAAGGACATTTCAAATTGTGTTATGCAAAAAAAAATAACATTGGAGGTATTTGATTTTATTGCTGTTTCAAAAGAAATAAATTATGAAATTGTTTTGATGAAATTCAATCACTAAATGTGTTCCATTACCAAGTTATTTTTCCCCATTTATGTTGTGATGTGGCGTCAGTATATGCCTGAACTGTTGTATTATTATTGCCAATTGGGGGTTTGTCCCAACCTATTTGCAAAGCTCCGGGACTTCTTGTTCTGAACCCCTGGAAGATGCATTGTGTACTTCTGTACAGTATTGTATATGGGCAGTTGTTTCAGGGGCTTTCTTTCAAACTCATCCTTCCAGAGGTTGTGTAGAGAAGTGATTTTCTGTCAGCGGTCACTTACTCGTGCCTCTTCTGGTCAGAAATTGGTCCATTCCTTTAATTTGTCCTCCTACTTGTTTTGGAGGGGGCAGCCTCTTCTTCGTCTGCCTTAGACCTTTCAGTGCAGGATTGTATTTACAAGACCATTTGATCTCGATATGTGACCGTACCAAGCGAGTTTCCTTCTTTTGACATTATTATTATTATTAGAGCTGGCCCCTCATCAACCTCAACAACCTCATAACATTTGCAGTCATTCAACTTCTTGTTCCAATTTGAAGCATATGTTTTAACTGCAGCTAATCCTGTACTGGAAGACTGTATGTAAGCTATTGCAGTGACTCATTATAGTGGCAATATGTTTTACACAATAAGGTCGTTAGCCACACGCCGAATCATCTTTTGTCACCTTTTAAGACATGCTTGGAAGATGACAGTTGACCAGTTCATTTCATTCAGTGTGCCACTTCAATTCTTGCTGAGTATGTGTCCAAAGAATTGTGTCTATTTTATGTTTTGCTTAGCAGTGACTGTTTAAATATTGTTTTCTTGTCAAATGTCTTCAAAGTCTTTGAGATATGTAGCATTCTTCTGGAATATTCAGCTCACGTGCCATCTCCAAATCAAAGGTCAGATTCAATGTATGTCCAATGTCCTCTGTCTCTTTCCTTAATGGTGCAATCTTTCTTGCTTTTCCCTGTCCATATTTTGATGTTATCCTCCTACTTAAAGCATTATTTACCTCTGGCTTATTTGCCCTCCACCTTTCCTTCCACTATTGTTCAGCAAAGTGTGATGTCTTTTGATACTAACCAAAATATCATAATGGTCTGACTCTGATTTCATTCCTCAATTTTTTTTGTACCCTTAATTTCTCCAAGATTTTTTAAATTTGTTTTGTTTTCTTTCCATGAGATGCAACATGCTCTTATACACATATCCACATTTCAAAGGCATCAGTTCTCTTCAATTGTTTGCTCATTTCCCACATTTCTGCGCCCTCAGTAATAATGAGTATACATAACACAGGATCAATTTCATTTTTGATTTGAGAATTATTTGTTTGATGTCAATATATGACTCATGTTAGTAAAAATAGAATTGGCCATCCCTGTAGTCTTCTTGATTTCTGTTTCGCATATTCCACCATCTTCAGTTATTATATTTCAAGATAGAAAAAGTTCTAGACCTGTTCCAGTCTGTGGTCTTCTATTGTTATCTGTAGAGTAGGATAATTTGATAATCACATAGTTGATTTTCTCAGTGTTAATGTCCTGTCCATACACTTGATTTGTGTGTTCTTTATTTGAATCACCATTTTCTGGAGTTGTTTGTTTTTTGTCAGCAGAACTGTGTCATTCGCATTTCTGAGATATGATATTGGCACTTCACTGATGATGAGTCCTGGCATTTCCTCTGTGTCAGCAAATTTGTTCTGTGTAAATTTTAGACAGGAATATATAAACTTATATCATAAATTAATCGTTCATAAAAGGAACTTTGCCAACCACAGCTTAATATCTGCTGTCTATTTTCGAAGGGAATAAACCGCAGCCGTTTTTGAAATATAAAATATAGGGAGGCAACTTGACCTAAGAGTGAAACGTTGGTTTTGCAATCCCAATACACTGAGCAAGAATCCTGCCTTGTATAGTTTTAACAGACATGGGGTGTTTATCTTGGTATGATCTCCACTTACGGAAAGTAATGGCAATCTACTGTACTGCAAACAAGCCAAGAAACTTGTAACAGCCAAATAGGTTGGCAGTTAGAAGAGTGACGCTCTGCAATTACTTACCTTTTTTTTTATCACGAATAATGTTTTTAGAAATCCCACTTTAAAATTATTGATCCATTTTTTAAGGAGCCCTATGGAAGAAAAATGTTATCAGGGTTAAAGGAAATATACTGATCAAGACCCTACCACATATCCTGGAAACGGGCTTCGTAGTCTTCAACTCTTGATCAAAACATGATAATCTGCCATATTTTCATCTAGATTGGCTTTGTTCCTTCTCAATCTCCCGCTACCAAGCCCTGAAAGGACATTAAGTAGCAGAATGTAGTCCAGAGAACGGAATGTGTTGTGTTGTAGTTTACAGCTTGACTGCAATATTTGCACCTTTCTGTCCAACATATATGACTTCAGCAGGTATTTTTTTAGTATCGGGTCAGCCTTCCTTCTTCAATCCCTTCTGCTTAACGAGTCTGCCCTGCTGCAGCCTGTTATCCAGGATTATCTCGTGGAGGCGTAGAAGGGTCTTGGCAGCTCTGGTTTGCAGACTCCCGACGCTAGCAGTCAGCTATGGGTGGGTCGCAGACCGCTGCAGCTCATGCGCTGATCATATTTTTATCTAAACATGGATAGAACTATTTTTATATATAAACTATTGACTAGTGGTTTATGCGTCTAAATATCACCCAATTGACTACGGTCTGATGTGGAATAGGCGCGCCATCGCTAGTAGAAACTAGTTAGGAGAAACTTAAAGTAAAACAAAAAATATACAAATTTAAGATGATAGAAAGAGAACAATAATATTGGAGCACTGGTTCCCGCTGTAATGAACAAATCCCTGTCAGTCCGTCACGCTGTAAAGTTTGGAAAGCACAGGTGTACAGTGTTCAAAGAGTGAAATAAGAAAAGTTATGTGCAACAGTACAATGTGGCATCTATGTATTTTATATCATTCTATCTTTGGTGTTTGAACCAAAGTCATTCTATCTTTGGTGTATGAACCAAAGTTATTCTATCTTTGGTGTATGAACCAAAGTTATTCTATCTTTAGTTTTTGAACCAAAGTCATTCTATCTTTGGTGTATGAACCAAAGTTATTCTATCTTTGGTGTATAAATCAGTCATTTTATCTTTGGTGTATGAACCAAAGTCATTTGGTTTATGAACCAAAGTTCTTCTATCTTTGGTGTATGAACTAAAGTCATTCTATCTTTGGTGTATGAACCAAAGTCATTCTAATTTTTTTATAAACCGAAGTTATTCTATCTTTGGCATATGAACCAAAGTTATTCTATCTTTTTTATATGAACCAAAGTTATTCTATCTTTGGTGTATGAACCAAAGTTATTCTATCTTTGGTGTATGAACCAAAGTCATTCTATCTTTTTTATATGAACCAAAGTTATTCTATCTTTGGTGTATGAACCAAAGTTATTCTATCTTTGGTGTATGAACCAAAGTCATTCTATCTTTTTTATATGAACCAAAGTTATTCTATCTTTGGTGTATGAACCAAAGTTATTCTATCTTTGGTGTATGAACCAAAGTTATTCGATCTTTGGTGTATGAACCAAAGTTATTCTATCTTTGGTGTATGAACCAAAGTCATTCTATCTTTTTTATATGAACCAAAGTTATTCTATCTTTGGTGTATGAACCAAAGTTATTCTATCTTTGGTGTTTGAACCAAAGTTATTCTATCTTTGGTGTTTGAACCAAAGTTATTCTATCTTTGGTGTTTGAACAAAAGTCATTATATCCTTGGTGTATAAGCCAAAGTCTGTGACAGGTAGCCAGCTGAATGTTCTCAGAAGTTTGGTTATTCATTGGCAAAGATGAAAATTGAGATGATGCAGTAGTGTTTTTAAATGTCAAATACAGCTTGTCATCAATCAGTACATAAAGAACCACTGTGAAGTAGTCAGTTCCATAACACTTTCGTTGCACATCTCCCTGAAAAGTGGTTGGTCTGCTGGGTTTGGGTAAGCTATAGAAACATCCTCCTTAGTCCAATATGTTATTCTTTTCTTTCGTTCCGTCCCATGGCAATAATTGCTGTTGGACATGAAGGTAGCTTTTCATGTACAAAGCTGCAGCCTATGTGAAATGGAGTGGCTAGTTCCTTTCCTTGATATGTTTTCACCTACCACAACTCATACGTCAAGTACCCATTTACAGCTGGGTTGACTGAAGGAGCGGTTGTACCAGGCACTGTCCGTCCGAGAATTAGAACCCTGGCACGCTGTAATCCCAGTCTAGCAAGCCAGCTCACTGTCAACTAGGTTAGTCGATTCTATTCTACTTCTTGGACTGTAGAGATCCTGTATGTATATACTTGCCATCTAGTGTGCAGACAAACAGGTGATTCGCCCGTTGTGTCTTTGCATGATGGAAGGCTCACCTCCTTCTGGTCTTCATGCAGGCTACTATTGAATATCAATTTTCTTACTTTTAGAATTGTAGCGAAAACGTGTTTTATTTTTATTTTTGACTGCCAAGTGTTCTTTTGCGTGCATAGCTTGTATACAGGACATCTGAGTCTATCATCCATCTCCTGAAACCAGAGGATGCTTTCAACTTGCGGGATTGACACATGCCTCCATTTCGTGCTTTTGTTCATCTCTTGAAACAATAATCACCTCCTGAAACAAGGAATACATGAGTCAATAACTGGTGAATGTCTGGCTTTCGCCATATGTGAAAAAGATGAATATACAAGGCTGTCTCAAAATGTTGTATGTGTATTTGCCAGTGCATCATTCTATGTGGGAACCTTGTATTGTATATTTGATATTGCATCATATTGTACATGTTTATATTGTATTAAATTGTGTTTCTTATTTAGATGTAATGATTGATTATTGATTATGGTGACAAGAATAAAGAAAGCCATTTTAATGGTTAGAAATGTTTATCTCTGAACATGTTTTTACTCTATGTTGAGGGGACATGTATAGCAAAATAATTGTCTATGTTGGCAATTTTTACTTTCATTAGCAAACATTTAATTGATTTAACTCTTCAAGACTAAAAGAACACTCTTATCACTTGTCCAAGCGAGCCATTGACACCAGAAGAATGCTAATATCACTAACTGCTCATTGAACTAAATTTGATCTGGGGTAGTTCTCTCGCGGCGCGATTGACTCTCACCCAGTGTTCGTACAGCGATCTCAGTCCCGCCAGACGGAGCGATAGCGCGGGCTTGCCGAAAACGCTCGCCCGCCTCTTCCCGGCTAGGTAGCGGGACGCAGTTTGTGATGTCGTGCCCTCAGCAGAGGTGCGTTACTGTGGCCCGTATCGAGAAACTTTGACAGTCAGTGGTGATTTTTCGAAGGCTTATAGCAGAGCTCGACAGTTCGTCTCGCTGGTAGTCAGACTCTCGCAAAGAGCGTGTGACCAGCAAATGGAAAGCAGGAATCCTACCTAAAGGCCCTGTCCTTGCCCGACCAACCCTCGGGAGAAGGGCAGGCCGGCAGGCAAAAATTGTCTCTAGTCCCTGTGAAATTCATCGCCGGGGTCGTTGGGATCTGTTCTGCACAGAGCGCTGCCATCCCTCCCCTAGCGAGCCCGGTCTGTCGGTCGTCTGGTGTGTGTGTGGGCCCCTGTCAGGCGGTCCTAGGTCGACGGAGTGAGGGTTCGTACGTCTCCGACAGATATCTGGTTGATCCTGCCAGTAGTCATATGCTTGTCTCAAAGATTAAGCCATGCATGTCTAAGTTCACTCTGTCTCATGGTGAAACCGCGAATGGCTCATTAAATCAGTCGAGGTTCCTTAGATAACTGTGGCAATTCTAGAGCTAATATATGCTTACCAAGCTCCGACCCTCGCAGAAAGAGCGCTTTTATTAGTTCAAAACCAATCGTCATTTCCCCTCGTGGGTTCCGCATCCCCACTGGTGACTCTGGATAACTTTGTGCTGATCGCATGGCCTCATGTGCCGGCGACGCATCTTTCAAATGTCTGCCCTATCAAATGTCGATGGTACGTGATATGCCTACCATGTTTGTAACGGGTAACGGAGAATCAGGGTTTGATTCCGGAGAGGGAGCATGAGAAATGGCTACCACATCCAAGGAAGGCAGCAGGCGCGCAACTTACCCACTCCCGGCACGGGGAGGTAGTCACGAAAAATAACAATACGGGACTCTTTCGAGGCCCCGTAATTGGAATGAGTACACTTTAAACCCTTTAATGAGGATCTGTTGTAGGGCAAGTCTGGTGCCAGCAGCCACGGTAATTCCATCTCCAATAGCATATATTAAAGTTGTTGCAGTTAAAAAGCTCGTAGTTGGATCTCAGGCGCAGGCGGGCAGTCCGGCTCGCGCCGGTTCACTGCCCGTTGTCTCCTGCCCTACCGTCTGCCGGCTCTCTTCCGCGGGTGCTCTTCGCTGAGTGTCCCGGGTGGCCGGCGCGTTTACTTTGAAAAAATTAGAGTGTTCAAAGCAGGCCTCGGCTGCCTGAATAATGGTGCATGGAATAATGGAATAGGACCTCGGTTCTATTTTGTTGGTTTTCGGAACTGGAGGTAATGATTAACAGGGACAAATTGGGGCATTCGTATTGCGGCGTTAGAGGTGAAATTCTTGGATCGCCGCAAGACGAGCTACTGCGAAAGCATTTGTCAAGAATGTTTTCATTAATCAAGAACGAAAGTCAGAGGCGCAAAGACGATCAGATACCGTCGTAGTTCTGACCATAAACGATGCCGACTAGCGATCCACAGGAGTTGCTTCGATGACTCTGCGGGCAGCTTCCGGGAAACCAAAGTGTTTGGGTTCCGGGGGAAGTATGGTTGCAAAGCTGAAACTTAAAGGAATTGACGGAAGGGCACCACCAGAAGTGGAGCCTGCGGCTTAATTTGACTCAACACGGCCAACACTCAAATGAAATGATTGACAAGCTTAGAGCACTTTCGTTGGGTCTAATATGGAACGGGTGCTGGATTTAGACCCTCGGAAATCTTGGGCTAAGCTCTCTGTGGCTCGATTGGCCTGCACTCAGTGTTCGATAAAGGAATTGACGGAAGGGCACCACTATGAGTGGAGACTGCGGCTTAATTTGACTCTACACGCCAACACTGTAAAATGACTGACAGACTGAGAGCACTCTCATTGGGTCTAATAGGGAACGTGTGCTGGTATTAGACCCACGGAAATCTGGGGCTAAGCTCTCTGTGGCTCGATTGGCCCGCATTCAGTGTTCGATAAAGGAATTGACGGAAGGGCTATCAGTCATCCCAATGAACGCAGAAGAGATGCAGTCCAGCGGACATTGCATCCCCCTGCCCTATTGTGACAACCTCCCAGGTGGCGGGGAATGCTAGGCGTGCCATCACTGCAGATGAGCCGAGAAAATAAAGGAAGCAAAGAGATACCTCACTCACATGCACATGCTACGTTCCTGGCAGGACGTGACGATCCTGAGACACAGTCACACTGGACTGCCTCTCTTCCGCGATAGTACAAACTAGTACATAGTCCATTATATCATATCATTGCCAAACCCTATAGACACGAGTGGGGAAGACTCGATAGTCCTGCAAGACAACTTCCCTAAGAGAGACAACTCTGACCAAAAACAACTGCTGCCTTGCAGTTAGGCTGGGGACAGCATAAGGCTAAGGAGGGCATCCCTACAGAAACGCCTGTTGAAATCGGATGCACTGAGCCACAGGTTTAACAAAATAAAACAGTGCAACGTAAATATCGCTGTAAACAGCGTACGATGAAGAAGAAGAAGAACTAAATTTGTTTAGTTTTATTAGCGTCTGAGGATTTTAATTATTATATGGTAAGGGAAGTAACCCATTGTATCTTCATTTGGGAAACCTGGGTGGAATGTTTGTTTAAAAAATGGTTATACAATTCTGACATGTAAGAATTAAAACAATAAATGTGGCCTTACAGAAAACTGTTAAGAATTCAATAGGTACAGAGATGGTGCCATAGGAAGATATAAAGTGTGAGGGTTCAGCATCTCATGAAAATGCAACCTAATGAGCTACCACTGCTTGCTTTCATCACAGGAGGGTCTGGCTACAAGACATGAGGAAAAGGATAGATGATATAGAATAAATTCTACAACAACATGGGCTTATGATAACTGACACAGTACACCTGGTCGGTCCAAGAATGGCAAAATGAATTCTTCATAGTGGACGGGACAGTCAATAAATAAGCCATAAGCACAGACACGTAATGGTGCCCCCACTTTATTTTTTCAGTCTCCTTATTTCTCTATTCCTCAAGGCGGTGTGTGTTGCACTACGGTTTTTATTTAGCACTTCGGCATGCATTTTGAGTAAGGGTCTGCTTCCTTCTGCATTTTCTAAGGGTTTGCTTCCCCGAGGTAACAGTGGGCGCTGTGTTGGAGAGCGAATCTCCAAGCACACACCATCCTCTAAGGTGCCCACACTGTAAAACCAGGTGACATGCTGAAACACAAATACAGTTGACAGGGATAAGCTACTCCTCAAATATATTAGAGTTGACAAGGATAATCTACTCCTCAAACAAATTAGAGTTGACAGGGATAATCTACTCCTCAAACACATTAGAGTTGACAGGGATAATCTACTCCCTAAACAGAGTACAGTTGACAGGGATTATCTGCTCCCTAAACACAGTACAGTTGACAGGGATAAGTTACTACCCAAACACAGTACTGTTGATAGGGACAAGTTACTACCCAAACACAGCACAGTTGACAGGGACAAGTTACTACCCAAACACAGTACAGTTGACAGGGACAAGTTACTACCCAAACACAGTACAGTTGACAGGGACAAGTTACTACCCAAACACAGTACAGTTGACAGGGACAAGTTACTACCCAAACACAGTACTGTTGATAGGGACAAGTTACTACCCAAACACAGCACAGTTGACAGGGACAAGTTACTACCCAAACACAGTACAGTTGACAGGGACAAGTTACTACCCAAACACAGTACGGTTGACAGGGACAAGTTACTACCCAAACCCATTATGATTGACAAGGACAAGCTACTACCTAAACGCAGTACAATTGACAAGAAAGAGTTGCTATTCAATCACAATAAATTGACACGGACATATTACTACCCAAATACATAGCGATTGACAGAGTCAAGTTACTATGCAAACACTCGTGAGGTCGACTTTTTTGTCATGCTAAGGCTCTCAGCATTATAATCCAAGATATTTAAAAGGTTTCACCACCTGAAGTACCTGCCCATTTGCCTCTGTGACAGATTGAAACCCTGCTACGTTATTGGTCATGAGTTTTGTTTTATCAGCATTTATTTTCATGGTATGGTGCATGATCACGCAGGACAAAAAGACTTGAAAAAAGGGGTCAGTGCAATGTAGGCACTGCGGGACTATCATCCAACACAATGGAGACCTAGTTGAAAAATGGTACAATTGTTATGCCACATTTTTTTGAATAAATTTAGAATTTAAAAAAAAAGTAATGTTTTCATTTGAAGCATCCTTCTGTCTGTAGTAGTTCTTTACCATGCACTACTGTCAGGGATGATGTGTTAGATGTTTCATTATACTAGATTTTTTTGCGTTTTTAAGTGACCAAATCTTCTCCTTGTACCCATATATAGCTGGAGGACTGACAGGAGCGTGTTGATAATGGGGATCAAACCTGGAGCTTTTGCTTTGAGAAGTGGGAGGTTTACCTCTCTGATACTCAGATGCTGACTAGCTGTAACCATTGGTGGCTCCGACAGCACTAACAATTTTCCTGGTTCCAAAAATACTGAATGCTCTGATAGGGTGACCCGTGGTTGGATCAGTCACACATCTCCCATACCCAAGAAAATAAACATGTTCTGTGAATAATATACACTTTTCTTTTTCTTTCTGTAGCCAATCTAGCCATCTCTGACCCTGCTTGGAAATATTTTTTCCCTCATCCTAACTTTTCATACACTTTCATGAACAAAATAAACGTGATATGTATTTCAAGCGTAATAGATAGTCAAAATGAATAGAAATTTAATAAAAAAACATGAATCATATGTTACAGCTGACCTTCAACGAAGGATACAGGCCTTGGAAATGAGATGTTTCCGAAAACTTTTAAACGTTACGTACAAAGATCGAGTTATAAATGAGGAAATATGAGATAGAATTACAACAGCAATAGGGCCTTTCGAAGATCTCTTGGCAACTGTCAAAAGAAGGAAACTCACTTGGTACGGTCACATATCGAGATCAAATGGTCTTGCAAACACAATCCTCCACAGAAAGATGCATGGCAGACGACGAAGCGGCTGGCCCAAAAAGAGATGGGAGGACAACATAAAAGAATGGACCAGTCTCCGACCAGAAGAGTCACAGGCAGCGGCATCTGACAGAGAGGGATGGCGTGTAGTTGTGAGGATGTCTTCATGTGTGCCCCAACGAACTCACCGGTTACGGGATGACCTGACCATATGGACATATCTGACATGCCCTCAGCTCCACCTTCAGACTCCGTAACAATAAGGCATCTTCTTATTAACTAAAATGATAAGAGACATCATTCTTCTCATGAACTAAACCATGTCAGGTAAGCTTCACTCATGCTTGAACACTGCTGAGACAACAGCTAACATGTGAAGCAGTGAGACATCGTCCCTGTCATTGACTAAAATGTAAATCCATTGAACTCTCCTCTATAATATCAAATTAAAGCATATTTAAACCAGGATTGAATAATGAAGACAGCGTAAAAAAGCACACACAAAATCAAAATCACCAAGGCAGACTTTTGTCTTGCTTGGACACTACACCTACTGGTTTCTCTTGTTTTTTTTCTTGTTTTTTTCTTCAGTCCACTTATGTCGTTAGACGTAGTGGGGAGGTGTGACCTCCTTTGTTATATAATTTTTGGAAGGTGAAAATCCACTGGGGACTTACCAGGTCAATTCCAGCATTTGTTAGCCCCTGGAATATACGATCACCTATTTATGAGACTGGTGGAGGTGGAAGCGTAAATTAGAGCAAGGTAGATCGGCAGCCTGTCAGGCGCCATGTAAGTCGCTCCACTAACCACATAATCAAGACCTGTTGTTATGGCCACACAATTCCCCCCCCCCCACCCCACCCCCCCCACCCCGCCATTTTTTTTGCGATATATTCTCTGTTGGGCGAGAATCCCTAAAATAATTTGAGTAGCTTTTTACTTGAATTTTGCTCGAGCAGCGACCGTTAAGCCTACTCTTTTTAATTTCCAACTGCTAAGGTATTTTTAACGTGCGCGCCACTGTACACGGGTGTCTGATCCTACTACTCAGAGATCAGGGGAAATATTTTACTGGAACCCCCACTTGAAAAATTCTTATTGAACCCGTGACCTCAAGTACCCGAGAACACCTTACCTCGATACCACTGGGTACCACAGGGTTACTCTTGTTATATTTTCAAATCATTCAAGGATCTGAGGCAATTTATATGGCTAAACCGTATGCCATGCTTCTTACTGCAGGCGATCAGTGCGACAGTGGTCACATATGTCACTCTCTCCAAAAATAGATCTCTGTGTGACCCACTCGGATCCAATTCATTGAAATTATATCTGAAAGAGAAATATATATGCCACTTCCTACTCTGCTTTTCTATCACATATATCATTCACTCAAATATGTTTTGAAAGTAGGATACGTTTAGATGCACATTCACTGCTCTTCCTTTCATTCTGCTAATAGTTTAAACTGGGTAGCTCACAGCTTATACCAGTTCATTATAACAAATCATATTTATATTCATTTATGCATAACATTATTAATCATAAGAACTACACACAAAATCTTCCTTGCTGACTGCTTCCTAGCCTACCACTCCTAAATAGTAATTAATAATTTAGGAATACATTCCCCTGCTTTCTCACTCTCCATGTAGTTTACAAACATATTACTGGCTTGTTATCATTGGCTTAAACCCAGCTTGACTGACTTCTGCCTGCAGGTTCCCTAACATAAGAGTACATGAAACCTGCTTCATATAAATAGATATTGTAAAAGAACTACAGAAGCATAACGTCTACCTTTTCTTTATAATGCAAAAATCCCAACTCAACCACAGTGGCAAAGCACTTTTCCATCATAGCTATTATCGACATACCTGCACTGCTCATGAATTCTATAACTCTCAAAACTGCTGGAACCTATTCTCCACAGACTTCATAAATGTCATCATACCTCCTTTTTAGCAAAGGTATCTGTGAGATTCACTGCAGATGTCTGAGGATGTTTCTCCTCAACCACAGCAACTACTGCTAGTTCATACTCATCCTTACCTCTGCTACTTGCTGTGTGGACGTCTGCTCCCACCCCACTTTCCATTCTTCTACCCAACTGTTTCTCATTATGCCTAGCTTTTCAAGTAGGATGCCTTTCCTTGCCTTTTTCTACCAGCTCACTATACGTGCTCACAGCATATACTGAATCAGCTCCTTCAATAATTGGTGATCTGCTTCCTACTTCAACCTATGCTCTCTTCTCTCCCCTCTCTCAAATAATTGCAACCTTTTACTTACTGAGGACTGGTCAATTTTGGTAGTGAATCGTTGTCCCTCATGGAGAAACGTTTGATAGTTTTGTTGGACTTTGCCCTATGCTCATCTTGGTGGGTGTCCTGGTGTAACCATAACACATGCCCCATATTAATTTTATTTTTTA